>CM059265.1:26367352-26459852 GCA_030347295.1 Setipinna tenuifilis | reverse complement strand
TTCTTTACATGGAATCTGTTTTAAGATATTAGCTGCTATCAACATTAAAGACCATACAAAGTGAGCATGCAATCATTGTGCATCCAGGGGGCATGTCAAGTACTCTAAACTTCCGGCTTGTGAAAGGCAACCTGGCGAGTAACATTATATGATACATCGGTCATCTCTCACACCAGACGGGCTCTAAAGCCATTGGTGTCTTGGGTGGACATGACCGGTCAGCGCTTTTCCACGCTACTTGAATGCATGACACAAGCAGTTCCTGGCTTAGGCTGACATCAGGTGTTATCCAGCCCTCTCCTGAGACTAACAGAGGTGCATCTAATTGCATCCACCCCTCTCCTGCAAATGGCACTGGACTCCCTTAACATGTTGGGCTTGGCGACGCACATAGCTATAAGGAGGGTATTGTTTCATGATATACTATGCCGTTGCAGATGCTTTGAAAATACTGCAAGCAGAGAGCTGAACAGCCACATTTGCATACATCTGAGACCAGCGTAGACAAACTTCTCGGCTGAATTGACGCATCTGTTCTGACAAAGCACTCACAAATGGTTGCTCGTGCCTAATGTTGGCATGGAAATGCACAGCAAAGGGGTTACTGGGAACTGCGCCGGTTAAGGGAAGCCAAAGTGTGGATGTATTTGTGAACTTGAGGGGGTCCCTTTGTCATCTGTGACCATTTGTGTTGCGACACAAACTCCCTATTCCAACATTCCGGTGTGAACTCACATAGGATGTGGGCTTCGGGACTGGAGCCAAAGCATTCCATTATGAATGAAAAGCTACTGAGCGTGCCGTTACTGACTGTCACTCATTGTGATGGGCTTTAAGTCTCTGTGTACCAGTCTCTTTCCCAGTCCAAAAAAAGCTATACTGAGCCAGCACGAGGGCCCCCAAAACATTAGCTACCAGCTTCCCGGACTGATGTTTATGGCTGCTAAAGGCCCTCCTTTAGTACACTTTCCCCTAATCAAGCTATAAACTTCCAGTAAAACGTAATGTTAGAGAATTGTGACAAGCACAATTTTCTCAATTGCCATTTAGAATAATTAGGCATCTACTATCTTACTGTTAACAAATAAAAGTGTTCCAATGGGCGAGCATCCACTGATGAAGATGCTGTCCTGGGTCACTGCAAAAAGGAGAGGACCAAACGTCAGCGAGAATTATACTCAGCCGCCGTCGTTCTGAAAAAGGAAGATCGTCCATGACAGGATGCCGGGCATCATGACAGTGCGACAGGCCGCAACCTGACACGGCGACAAAGCACTGCACCAGCTTCCTGCACACTACCGTTTTTCGCATAGGAAACATATGATGTCACTATCATCTTACCTTAACTCTCAGTGGAAGAGTATTAAAATGACGTTCACTCAGAATACATGTACTATTTACTAGCGCGTGTCTGGTAAGCTTCAATGTTTTGCATTTACCTCTGCCTCAAACTTTGCATGTTTAGGCAAATGGACACAGAACAAAAGAGTAGCCAGTGTCCAGGGTTTCGCTGACTACTTAGTTAACATCATCATAATGTTTTGGAATGTATCTAGCGCATCAAATGCTTTTACACGACCCTCTGTTTAGTGATCTAGCTTCACTAAATCACGGTAAACCATGGCATATTGTGATAGAGTTGAATTCACAGACACTGCATCACAACATATTGTCTTAAAATGCGAGCTGGAAAACACTGACTCGTTATGGACGTTTATTACTGATATTACCACGAGGTCCCCATGCTTATTGATGTTAAGTGTATGGTCAATGTATGTACACGTTGTGGGAAAATTTCAATAACTCGTATGCAATTACAATTTTCCCATGGATCTCTCCGGGTCTGATGAAAAATATCACAGGCTTAGCTTGTTGTGCGTAGTTCTGTTAGCGTCGATTTGTTGGGACAATCTGTAAATCCAACGGGATAAGAAGACAGCACCTGTAGTGTTAACACGGCCAACCAAAACAGTGTGCAACGTGAACCACACGCGCCAAACACCAACACTCGCATTTTTCAATGTGAGTCCCCCCTTTTAACCCTTTCTCAAACCGGGCTTCTTTCCCATGCTGCCAAATTGTCGTTAAAACGCAACACAGTCACTCTAGACTGTGCTATCCTTGGCTATCATCAACTCGAAACTTGGCCACCACAATCTATCCAAGGATCACGTGCTATTACTGTACGGAGACAGCAGGCAGGTCAACAGTATGACTGAGCTGGCAACTTTGCGGCTGTGGTGATGACGAAAACTGTGGTATGAAGATGTGTTTAAACGCCGCTCGCATAGTTTTCCTCATCTTTTGTATTACTGTTTATGTTAAATATGTGCATACTTTATCCACCTTTACCACTGCGCGTACCTGCTTACCAATCTTTCTCGTCGTCACTTACGTACACCCCAGGGACCAGGGCGGTATTTCATCTTAAACCTCCCATAGTGCAGTGAATGAAAGGTACAGACACCTGGCCAACCTCACACAAACCTCGATGTGAAAGTTTTTATGGCACATTACTACCGGTAATAGGTGATCCGTCTCTGGTGAGAGGTTTTCTTACACTGACTCACACATCATTGAGACCAGTAATCAGGGTTTTTGTATATGTCTGATGTTTAACGTGCCCCATATTGTCTGTCTGTCCACCTGCCGGCTGCCTAAAATAAATAGCTGCTCATTGTTGCACCGGATTACATTTTGTCTGTCTACCTCCACTGCTCTACACTATATCTGCATTCATACCCAACGCGGACTATCGATCTTTTTGTGGAAACAGCTTTTAAAGGCGCTTAAACAACAGTATCGCATATGCGCAGAAGCATTAATACATACACTCTGATTCATGGCAGACCAATAAAATCCGTAAGGAACAGCAGAATGGTACAGCTGTATTATTATTCGTACGATACACGTCGCCATGAATTCTCATATGTGGTGTGAACTTTACCAGCGTTTACATCCTCGGCCTTTAGGCCAGCAGTCTCAGATGAAGGTATTATTGTCAGCTTACACAGCACAAATATGTATCTCACAGGAGCCAGCACATCACCTAGTCTATTGTCTATAGCGTGCAAACAGAACAATGCAGTCCAACAGTTCTTCTACACATAACACACAGCCCAATAAAGAAAAAAACACATCGACCGTTGTCTAAAACGATGTGGAATATGTTTAAATGCATTTACAGTTCAGGTAAGCTATGCTACCTACATTTATTTTTATTTTCCATCTGACTATGAACGTTGATCATGGGTAGGCTACGAGACGCTGGTCAGTGGACAAACGGTAGTCTATAATGGTTGTGTAAGAATAATAACAATATCAGGAGAGCTCGCATGCTCTCGGAGTGCTGCGGTGGACACCTGTCCACGGCAAGAGCATCCTCACTGAACTGCGGCACAGCGGTAACAAAGGAAAAGGAGCTGCATTGCATAATCGCCACCTGAGATAGAACCAAATGTAAAAACACAACCTCTTGGTCATCCTCGGGCGATCATAATATAAACAAAGAGTAGGCTTAGGAGAACAAATAACTGCGACTGTCACCAATGGACTGCGACTGCACCCTGCATCGACAGGCTGTGCCTCATGCACTCGTTCATCAATAATTGTATCATTTAATCACTGGACGTGTCATCCACAAAGACGACAACCATTAAATATTTGTCTATTTAATTGGAAGACAAGAGATAAATACAAACTGAAGTTTTTGAAGGTACACTCACCCGTTGGCGATGTACAAATCAGTTATCTGTCGTGGATATCGTTGTAAAGAATCAGATCCGCCCTCTCGTACAGTGCGCCTGAATGACCGCAAAGCAATATCCCGCCTCTTTACAGAAGCAGCCAATCCAAATTTTGGAATGGCACTGACATATTTATAATCCAATCATCAACTCGATGATTACTAGAGAAGGCAACCTTCCCTCGGATTAAAATTTGAGCGTCGCTACCAAATGGATGGTGCACTCCTAGCTATGGAACGACAGATCATTTGCTCAATGAGCGTGTTTTTCTGCAGTTGAGAGACAATAGCTACACCCAATCGACCCGAGAGAACAGTTTGTTCTGCTAAACTCAAAAAGAGAATGACATAACATCCACAGAAACCAGCATCAAACGTCCCACAAGTTAGTGCGGAGAATCCAGGACCTGCAGGGGCGTGGTGCCTTCTATCAAGACAGCCTTACCAGCGTGTACATGTATCTTGTACGACAACTATTATTACTAAATAGGCACAACAGGTGCTTTATTATAGGATTTCAACAAAAGCATTAATTTAATGCAGGCCTAAATGACAATACACACGAAATATATATTAATGGAAAAGAGTAGACCTGTTAATCTGTAAGTCATATTTGTATCTCTGCTGGTCTAGGAAATCATTATCATGTGTAATCAATAGTCATTTCCCTATTCAAGACTGCTCTCTCTCTCTCTCTCTCTCTCTCTCTCTCTCTCTCTCTCGCTCTCTCTCTCTCGCTCTCTCTCTCTCACACACACACACACACACACACACACATTCACACACACACACACACATACACACACACACACACACACACACACACACACACACACACACACACACACACACACACACACACACTCAACTGCTCTGTAGTATGGTTCTTATTACTAATCACATATTTCTACATAGAGGTTATTTCACTGTGATTTCAGTGCCATTTTCTATCCAAAGGTTAATTAGAATAATGTTAATGAAGGAACAAAGATGATGGGGATGAGTGATTACAATCCAGATTCTCAAGATTGTCATTCTCATTTGTTACACTTTAGTCAAGTTATCACCCAACCTGTGTCACCATACAGTCACATTTCACAGTTCAGATAATGAGATCAGAAACTTATTTTTCGGTGTCTCAGAATCAAAAGTAATTTTTAAACACAGTCATTATAACACTAGCCTATTCAATGATATAGTTGGTTTTAGACATTACACAATTAGACCAGTTTCCCTACAGTATGTTGCCTTGAAGAAACAAGTATTTTTACTGATGCATAACAGTGCTAAAGAGTTGTAATCTTTTAGGGACAACATTGGACCTAATTTAACCTTGGGCATGGAGCTTAATCCGCAATACCACGGGAAAAATAAATACTTTTGCCTTCTGTAAAGTCATGAGCATTTCCATGTGTTTTAAGTACAACCTTTTGCCTGTTGGTGAAAGATGGTGGAGACAAATTATTTTTATTTGTGAGTTTCTGGCACTATGCTATGGCTTATACACGATTAGTGGATTACTGCTCTCATTTGATTTGGCGCATATTATCTCTGGCAGATCAACCTAGGACAACACAGAAACTGTAAGTAGCTGGAGATCTTTGGCTTATCCATTTGGCCTCCTCTAAATTGTGAGTTAAAATTATGCAATGTTTCCTGTTTTTACGGAGTGCACGTATCAGGCTCATCTGACCACACACAGGTCACTTCATGTGTTTTACGTAATTTTAATACACATGCAAATTAAACATGTGTATGTGTATTACATAATTTGGCCATACTTGAGCTACAGTAATCCGAGTGGTCCAAAGTAAACCTAGACTTTAACGTCATTAACGTCAACTACAGGTCATTACCCTATCATAACACAAACTGTGCAAAAAATATCCACATAAACATAGGCAGATTATACTTGATGGAGCTGCAAATAAAGAATGGGTAAAAAGGGGTAAGACTTTGAAAGAAAATTCCACACCACAATTCACTTCTATTTCACAGTATGTATTACTCCTTGTTGAAATAAAATAACTGATGAAATCATACACATTACAAGATTATTATGGTCATAATTTAATTTATTTCAAGGATGCAAATAAATTATTGACTGTTATTTAAAATCATAATTTATTACTTATCTATTTTTAGTTTATTAATAAATACTCTATTTATATATTGCATAACATTCTAAGACACATATACAGTACATTTTCTCATAACAGACTATATTCTCTGAAGAAAATATTATGCTTGCAATGTAGGAGAACTTCTTCTAAGAATGGTATAGCTGTGTATTGCATTACACTACGTATTTAGCTTTGGTCAAATGTACAACTGAGATATTTTAATAGTGGCTTTCCAGTCAGAAGGTATATTTACATATTATTTTCTGACAGACATTTTTTTGTGAACAGGTGAAATATGAGTTGCCATGTGAGAAGTTATTAAGACAATGCCTCTCTGTCTTTCACTTCTGCTTTTAAACTGATGTAAATTGTAGCAAATCTACCCTTGGATACTTTGAAGGGAAGCTGAAAGGATTAAACTCTGTCTTGAATGGTAAGAGACTGATAAAAAGTATTATACTGTTAAAGTTTTCAAAGAGAATAGGAGAGTTCACAAAGCTCTGTCCTTCTGGCTTGAAGCATAAATCCATTCACCTGGAAAAAATGTAAATGAGATATGTTCCTTGTATTCTTCAAAACATTACATAGCATCGAAACATCTAACTGGAACATAACAAATAAAACAGCTATTGTGATATCAGTTCACATTATAGAGCACTAGACAGTGTTTGTGTTAGACCTGCTAACACCTGCATGAGGCTGCTTCTTGCTTATTTGATGAGAACAGATGAAACTTCAGTGCTTTAAGCACACATCTGGGGGAAAATGTGGTAGGCTATTAAGTGTTTCTTTTTTGAGAGTTCATGCGGACAAGACTGATTTACTTTCAACAGTCCACTTAAAAATTAACGACATAAACTCCACTCGTTCACCTTCGCTGTTTGTTTGCTGCACAATTTCAAGCTCCAACTTCACACAGAGTTGGGTTTGTTACTGAGTGTCAAAAATACACTAAACAGGCTAATAATGCCCACACATGTCAAACCAAACTCAACCAAACACATACGGAAGAATACACGTGGGGCCATGAAAAAATGGCTCCTCTTTCATGTTGCTCACATAGCAATATCCATCAGCAAAAACTCAATCTTGCTTTCATTATGACTTATGGCTAATGTGTTCATTGTGATCAGTAAACACTCTCATAGATGGCTTTAGTTTCCACAGATATGCCAAGATGGTGAGGTGCAATAGCGCATCCACATGCTAGTTCCCTGGGTCTGACACGTGCCTCTGGGGGCCACTGGGGTCGTCCAGGGCAGAGTGCTGATCTGGTAAAGACAGCCGCCTGTGATGTCCAGACGGGCCTGAGCAGACTGACCTCGTCCCCGACCCTAACTCCGCTGGGGGCCCAAAGGGGCAACAGTCCATCGGTATATTCTCAGAGTCATTGGCTAAGTCTTGGGGTTGACTGCCCATATGGTTGTATACATTTACTGATATGCTCTCTGAATTGAGGCCCGGTGTTAAATCCAAGCTGTTCAAGTTCATGTCGCTTTCTGGGTAGATTCCAAAGATGCTGTGGTTTAGAGCCTGATTCTTTGGTAGATCTTCAGGAGGAGGGCCAGACGCCTGTGGTTGCATGTTCCCACCCATATTAGAAGAATTAGAAGATCCCCCACAGAAGTCTTGCTGTCCCACCTACAGTAAAGATACATAAAGAGAGCACATTGGCTTTGCAAATAAGTTTAAGTATTCATTTAAAGCCTGACAAAAGTTTTCTTTAGAGTGGAAAGTTGCTTTTCATGTAGTTTGACAATGTAGTAACTCATCCTAGCACAGTCAAAGTATTTTACGTGCATTGGTGTATCTGAAAAACACTGGAGTTTCAGCAGTGAGGCTGCAGTTGTAAAGCTGTACGTGCCAGAGACTCTGTACATGTATTATGCAACAGAAGACCTGTTAGCCTTAGCACCTGACCTGTGTCTCTGTGGCCAGCAGGGGGACGGCGTGCTCCATGCTGTGGTGCAGTGTGGGAGGGCTGGGCAAGGTCTGCGATGGGGACAACACTGAGCTGTAGGAGGGAGGCACCAGAGCCATCTGCCTCTGCAGGAGCTGCATGATGGACCCAATGTCTGCTGACATGCGAGTTTCCAGCCTGGAATACACACACACACGCATGTACGCACGCATGCAGACACACACACACACACACACACACACACACGTTTTACTATGTATATAGCCTCAATTTGTGCCAAAATATGTAAAAATGGTAGTACTATGCTGCTTGTGACAATTTTGAACACTAGTTTGTGCACTTTTCACACTTTCAACAGTATCCATACAGCGTACCTTAAACACACACAAATGCATGTCAGTTACTCTTCAAAGCAAAATCCACTATGACCCCCAAAACATAATTTTAATCCAAAATTGTAGAAAAATAAGTGACCCTGTGCATTTGATGTGAGAACTTGTGGGACTGTGATTAATCAACCCCATCAGCGCTCCAAGTCACTGGAGTTCTAATTGAATGCACCTGCCCCTTGGTGAAGAATTCTATAATTACTTTACAGTCTGATGTGAAGTCTACAGGTAATGGAATTCTGTTTCTAGTTTAGAGCAACACTAAGCAGTTTTCGTCTTTGGTCTCTCTACAGGTTGTAAGTGGAATTGTCTGTCAGAGAGAACTACAGAGGGACGGTCTGCTCCTCCAAACTTGCGGTTATAGCCCATGGAGGGCAGCAAATTGAATTCAGAAGTGCCTTTCAACTTTTTACAAAGTGTTGAACCACTGAATTGATTTTGGAAGCATTATTTAAGGGTTGAAAAAACTACATAGTATTGCTTTAACTCAAATCTTACCAGGAACAAGAGTGCCCTCTGTTATTCATTTGTTATCATTTTAGTAAAGTTTGTGGTGTATAAATCACAGACAATGAACTGTTGGCTTGTACAAATAAATAGGAATTTGTATATTGAAATTTTTACATGCATAAAATATTTACTCACACACACATTTTAAAAATATTAATACATATGTTAATCCACATAAACATTATTAAAATTACAGCAATATCCAATATGACAGATACATTCTTAACTCAGTACAATTTATTAAACCTGCCTTTGTGAGTTGAAATCATTGCGCTTTGATTTTTGTGAGAAGTCTTGCAATAAACATGTTGCACAACCAAGTTGTGCTTGTAGAGTGGGGGTAGGGAGATGGACTTTACCCGTATTACCTGACTATTCTCCCACTTTCTCCACTGTTTGAAGACATAGGTAGGCAAAAGTACACAGAGCTTTGGCATGCATAATCTGTAGTATACAGTGATATGACGACTGTGTTTTGAGTGGACAAGTTTGAAAATACCATGCTTTGTGTTTGTGTTGAAATTTCTTCTCCTCTCCAGTAGGGGGCAGTGAGCCAGTGTTGAGTTGTGCTTGAGCAGCTGAACAGCAATAGCACAGTCTGGGGAGATGCTGTGCTTTCGGTTCTCAACTGAACTTGTGTGGTGCTGTATTTAGCCCAAGTGGGTGGTGCACTGACCTGTTGAGCTGTCGCTGCAGCAGCTCCAGCCGGTTCTCCACCTCACTGCACTGGCGGCGTGTGAAGCTGGGCAGGAGAGCACTGGATGGAGGGGCGGGGGGCGCCGTGAGGCTGCGACTGGGCACCTCTTGGTACTGAGGGCCACGGTTCTCCCCCCAGAAGCTAAATATGTTGGAAACCCCTGAGAAAGCCCCTGCAGTGTAACAGTGGTATGGTGGGTGTTATAAAGTGAGGACGAACCAACATTACAGATTAATAAAAAAGATATATCACATAACAGGGAAGTTTTGGGAATAAATATTAAAAAATATTGCACCACAAATGTATCCTAAATGTGTCTAAATATATTCAAAGTTTAAACAAACAATTAAATGGTGGATTAATCACAACTACAACAACTTAAAAGATATAGTATTACTGTCACTATCTAGTTTTCAAGTAAATTCAAAATCCAGTCATCCTGACCTGACAGAGCGTTACAGCTGTTGCTGCTCTTCTCCCTCTGTGTCTCTGCAGCATCGCTCATGGTGAGTGGCGGTGACTGGCTCTGTGATGGGAACGTCAGGACGGACTCCTCCTCCTCCTCCTCCTCCCTCTCCTCTTCATCACTACTGGAGCCGGGACCAGAGTAGCCAGGCCTACCGTGCCTTTTGGCTTTTGGGTTCACCTCCCCTCCTGGGCAATGGAGACTGTGGGAGGCGTTGCGGTGGGAATTTCTCCTTGACTGCAGAGGTGCCCCTGTGGTGCTGTGGACTGACACTGAAGGTGGGAATAATGGTTTTTATTACAAGGAAATAACTTTTTACATGATAACAGAATGATGCTTTTCTGTTATGACAAGGTCTGTAGTTTTAACGAAACTGCAGAAGATTGAGAGATTGCACACATCAAGGAATGATGCTTTTGTCAAATATTATGCATCTTTAACATTTAATGTTTTCTATCTACTTTAAAGAGTCATGTTGTAGCAAGTGACAAGTGCTACAAGTGACAAGTGACTGCGAACATGTTCTTACCTTTCCGGCTGTTGCAATGAATGGAATATTTTTTCCTGCGGAAGTTGTGAGTAGGACTTTGGCTGTCTGAGTCCTCACTGCTCAGTGAACTCATAGCCATGTTAGTCTGAAAACAAGATCACAGTGACAATTTATGAGGTTAGTATCAAATTGCATGCATGATTATTACTCGAGTCAGATAAATGTAATGGTCTAATAGTAGACTTACATCTCGCAAATTAAATGTGATTTCGAGGTTGGTCCAGAAACAGTCGTTGAACTCTGGGTACATGTCTAGCACATCTTGGACATCTTCTCTCTGGATCTTGTGCAGGTCACAGTAAGTTAGTGCTCTGACATCTGCCGTGGATTTCCCCGGTCTTGTGTACAGGTTAATGGGCTCTCCAAAGATATCATTCTTCCCTGAATAAAGACAAAAACATTTTTATTCAGACTGGTGAGCAAAGCAGATGGAAATATGTATGATTTTCACAAGGCCATTGCTTGAAGCATCCAGTAGATGGTGCCATCATAACAATGTTCCTTCTACACTTTCCAATTTTAAAAGTGCATTCCCAGGAAAAGTTAATTTGGTCTACAAAATCCTTTACAAATAGTAGCTGTCTATGTTACTTTACTTGTACAATCAGCAAAAAAGTACAGGCTCACATGCATTTGGTAAACATACAACAGAGTGATTCAAACCTTCCTCCAGTAATTACATGCTGGTCAGCTATATAGCACTAACACATATTAGCGTCCCAGCTGAACGGCATATCATGCAGACCACCTTCATATGCCCTCCACACAGATGGCCTTACCCAGAATGGCTACCACCACATCGTCACGGACGATCTCGATGGAGCCCCGCGAGATAAAGTAGAGAGCGGAGATGACGTCACCAGTGTGGACCAGCGTGTCTCCCGGAGGAGCGTGGGTGGTCTTGAAGCGCATGGCCAGGGCGCGCAGACATCCTTTACTGGAGCCCTTGAACGCCTTGCAGCTCTGCAGCAGGGTGCGGTTCAGGTGTAGGCAGATATCTGCTTGCAGGCACTCAGGGAAGCCCTTCAGCACCTGGCAGTGCAGCACAATGTGTGCGTGTGTGGGGGGAGAGACATCTATACTGAGATACTGATGCAGCATGTGGAGGGAGACCACACTGAACAGGGAAACATTTGGATTCACAGTTTCATTACTTATTATCCCTAATGACTGGTAGTAGTTGTGAGCCTCAACGTCCAGCTGTACTTTTTACTATACATTGTAATTTTTCCCTGAAGCCTGAGCTAGATCAATAGGTCAAGATAAAAAAAGACAGGATTTTCTTCCCAATTGAATAAACAAATATTCATCCTTAAGGTGTGCAATTATGTTTGGCACTTACTGCATTCATGTCTATGCCATTGGTGTAGGACCAGGCGTGCTGAAAGTACTCCTCCAGACGCTGGCGCAGGGGGTTGGGGATCTGGTGGAAGCGGATGAACTCTCGCACCCTCATCATCTGGGCGTGGTAGCGCGCTGTGCCGGAGTAAAGGCGCTGGATGATGGCTGACACGTTCCCAAAGATGCTGGCGTACATCAGTGCTGTTAGGGGGACACACAGAAGTTCTGTTTTGTTTTTGTTTTTTTTCTTGTTGTTTTCGCAAAAACACCGCATAGACAGCTGTGTTACTGTTGACAATCTGTTGTTGACTAGTGTAAATGAATATTTCGTGAAAATGAACTAATAAGAGTAAGGTAAAGTAAAACTCAAGCTGTGAGAAAGTAAACACCAATGGACACATCTACATAATGTGATCATAATGTAAGTGTCCTAACATCCCGATCAAAGCTGAGATGATTCAAAGGTTATTCAGGTTCTGGATGAACATTACAGGGTCAAAATAAAACACATTGTGATACTCACAGCCAATGAGCATGACGCAGATGGAGAAGACCTTCTCGGAGTTGGTGTTGGGCGAGATGTTGCCGAAGCCCACGCTGGTGAGGCTGCTGAAGGTGAAATAGAGTGCCGTGACATATTTGTCCTTGATGGAGGGCCCCGAGCTGGCTATGCTGCTGTTGTAGGGCTTTCCCAACTGGTCCCCAAGAGAGTCCAGCCAGCCGATGCGCGTGGGGCCATTCCGCTCCACATTGCCGATGGCGTACCAGATGCAGGCGAGCCAGTGAGCGATCAGCGCGAAGGTGCACATGAGCAGGAAGAGAACAGCGGCTCCATACTCAGAGTAGCGATCCAGCTTACGAGCTACACGCACCAGTCGAAGCAGTCGAGCAGTTTTCAAGAGCCCTATAAGAGTTGTTGTCTGGAGAGTTTGATAAAGATGTAAAAAAGAAGAACCATAGGTATAGTGACTTATTGACATGCCTCCTTTTATAAGTTGCTATCTGGTTAAAAAAGCAACCACATACACATTATCCATATACAACGGAATCAATTATAAAAACTCCAAGTGACTCCACTTATGCTTCAATTGACTTGTTTCTGTTTCCAATTTAATAACAGTTTAAAGTTTGCCTGTGAGTGGGAGCATAATTGTCCCTTACCTCTTCCCCAGAGCGGTAGATGAGGAGGTCAAAGGGGATGGCCGCCACCAGGTCTATGAGGAACCACCCCTTAAAGTAGTGCACAGCGATCCGCACCGGGTGGCTCACCACCTCGTCGTTGTTGTTCACATATGTCGTCCTGAAGTTGATGACGATGTCCAGGATGAAGAGGATGTCCACGATGAGGTCCACCACGTTGAGCGGGCTGCAGGAGTAGCCGCAGCGCTGCATGGCTGCCTCCTCCGCGTCGCTCAGCAGGAAGGCGGCGGAGTAGGGCGTGAAGATGGCCGTGTAGATGACCAGCAGCAGGATGACCCAGTCCCACACTGCCTTGAAGGGGCTGTAGTGCAGGATGGTCCATTTGTGGATGCGTGGGGCCTGCAGCTTGTATTCAGGAAGCACATCAGCACCTAAGGAGAGGACCTGGTGGTGACATTTAAAAAAAAAAACAGTAGTTGTTCATCTGTAATTAAAGAGTGGCAATGTGAACACATTCGTTAAATATTCAATGTTAATCCAGGTGATAATGTATGAATAGCAGTATGTCATGAAGTCCTCTTAAAGCTCGCATTGATGTCACATAAAATGTGATATTTTAGGATTGCCTGTAAAAACAGGAATCTGATTGCGCATCTGATCTGATAGATGACCTCATTCATATGCATATATGGCTGTGTCTTGCTAACTTCACTGCCACACACTTCAGCAGCAGTTGTGGATTTTCATCTCCACACACACACACACACACACACACACACACACACACACACACACACACACACACACCTATATACAGTATATCTATATATAATTTAATATATATTTATTTCTTTCATGCTGTAATATTATATTATGCTTATTCTATGGCTGTGGTAACCTCAATGCAAATCTTAATAATTAGCTACTAAATAAGAAAACATTAGAAAAAGAACCTCTCTAAAAGCTTTTAACACTGAAAATGATGAGTCAGGAATTCCCTGGTCCATGGACTTTCCCATATCAACAACCAGGAAAAGACTTCCCTCTGAAGTAGACCATGGCCTATTTCCCAGTCATTAAGAAGAAATAACTCAAATCAAATGAATAAGCCATATTCAACACGGTCTGTCCAGCTCCAAATCACAGCTGTAGCCTACTTCGACAAAACCAGTCATGGGTCATTGAGAGATATTTACACCAAAGCCAATATAATGTCTCTGTGGTAAGTGTATGCGTACGGTCACAACAGCTCCACAATTGCCCCGGTCCCGAGTGACTGAGTTTTAATTACCAACTGGGGCACTCTCTAATGCCTCCGCACACAGGCTAATTTTTCACCTGCTCTTGGAGATGTCAAAATGGGGTCTCATTACACACACACACACACATGATTAGCTTGTTCTGCTTGCCTACACCCCATTTACTATCCTCTCCGGATGATAGAGCCTGAGGTCAGGTCCATGTACTCTGAATGTGAGCCTGGTGGTGAAGCATGTCCCAGGGTCACAGCGCATCCTCCCACCAGGGCTACACCTGCATCAGCGCTTATGTCAGCTATATGGGCGCTCAGCATTTGTTTGATGCCCTGGTACACGGCCATCACTCATTCCGCCTAATCTAATGTTTCTCTTGTTCATTACCCCCCAATTAGACCAGCAAAATACATCCGCAACAGGCCCCTATGAGTCCTCTTAATCCATTTACGGGAGGACAGCACCCTATTCCAAGAATTCCCCTTTCTAAAACAAATGGCTCAGTATCATCTGATTCTATCTTCAGCTTTCGGTTGCTATGAAATGATTGTAAAACCAGCATCCTAGTTAGTGAGTAGATTTAGAATATTTAATTGATGCTTCTATTTTTGTATCTGGGTTAGAGTTATGAGCAAGCTGTTTACATCCCCGGGTTTATTTGGCTGTGCGATGAGACAATACAGATGTCACAATTGTGACTTCTCCTCAAAGAATACATAAGATTTACATGTGACAGTTGTCAATATGTTACAAATGCATTTGACATATTTATTTGTAAAAAAGAAATAAGTAAATAAATAAATAAACAAATAAATAAATACATTTTAGCCATGTGGCCAAAAGAAAAAAAAAATCCATCTGCTGACGCCTCCTATCAGGTGTCAAATTATAGCTCAATAGTAATAGTACTTATAGAGGGACCAACCTTTGTCCACCACCTGCCACATTTCCGGCAGGACACTTCTTCATCTTAACATTATATGCTATGGTAACAAGGCACTTTGCAGCAAAACATGCAAGTATTAGACTAAAATACACTATGATTGTCTTTTTGAAATTTTGACATTACTGTTTTGTTATTGCTATTTTACCTAAAGTGTAACTCCCTTTACCTGGTGATCCCCCCCCCCCCCACCCACCCACACACACACACACACAATCTACACCTCCACCTCTGCACTTTCACAGAACATCCTTCATGTCCCAAGAGATCCCTCCTTATTGGCTCCGAGCCTCCCTACCTCTTTGTCCTCTGTGGACAGGTGCGGACTTGTCCTTCCCCAGCACCTGAGCTTCACAGAGCAGGGCGCGTCACAGGACATGGGTGCAGACCGTGCAGGATAAGGCAGCAGTGAGGGAGAGCCGGAGCGAAGGAAAGCGTTCAGCAGCTTCAGGGCCAAGGTCAAAATCATGGTCCCCCCACCAGCACCGTGCGGAGGAGCGACCCGCCAAGACGAACACAAGGCTGGGGCACACGGGCACCTCTGCCTCAGCCCCGGACCAGAGTACCATCCCAGAGCCACGAGCAGAACGGGGGCCTGTTTTGTTCCCTGGCGACACCTGCGAAGCGTCACCTGTGGTGTGACGATTCTGCTGCTTGTCTCTCTTGTGCTTGTGCAAGAAAGCACCGTGCTGTCCTCGGATGTCAAGTGATAAGCCTCTGCTCGCTGTCTCTTGGCTATCTTGGTGGTCCGGACCTCTAATTACATCAACCCCACTTCCTCTCTCTGCTTATCTGTTTAGTTACACCCGCTCTGCCTTGGCGATGGGGAACTCTAAATGCAGACTACACAAATAACTCTCAAGCAGTAGCACAACAGGCTCTCACAGGGAGAATCTAAATCCGAGAAAAAGAACAGCAGTTCTGAGATGCACAGATGCACAGACCTAGTTTTGATGCAAAACAGCTAATACCACACACTCCACCAATGAGCGAGAGAAAAAAAGAGAGAAAGAGAGAGAGCGACAGAGAGAGAGAGAGAGGGAGAAGAAGGGAGAGAGACAGAGACAGAAAGAGAGACAGAAGAGGGTGAATGAATGAGGGTGGCGGGGGGATGGGGGGTATGTGATAACATTTTGATGTCCTAGATAATAATTACCATAGAAAACTAAAGAAACGGCTAATCATGTTTTTTAATACTTCCACTTATGTATATAACGTATTTTACTTGTAGTTCTTCTAAAGTCTTTTTTACTACCAGTGAAGGTATCAGAAAGCATAAGAGAAACGTGCACTGTACTGTCCTTAATCCTGAGCTCAGTCGATGTGTGTCACTATCCATCAGAGCCACTGTATTACACAGCAGACCATGGAGTGATCATGATAAAGTTGAGGTTAATATGGTGCCATTCCTCATGCCAGTTGCCAGCAGGGACAAGACATACTCTGTAGCTTCTTCTGAGACAAACACTGCCATGGTCACACGGAATGCTGGCTAAGATCACACTGATAACAGTGAGATATTGCATATATTTAACAATACATCCTCCAGGGTATCAAGGTCTGCAAATGCTCTTTCACAAATTAGTGAATCATTCTGACCATGGTCAAGGAGAATAACGCGTGTTGTACTAACAAAGGTGCCACATATATTAAATGTGTTAATACACCATTCTTGTTGTTGTTGTTGTTAATAATAATATTAATAATAATAATAATAATAATAATAATAATAATAATAATAATAATAATAATAATAATAATAATAATAATGCTGTTATTATTATTGCCTATTATTGCTAACAGTGTGTGTGTGTGTGTGTGTGTGTGTGTATGTGTGTGTGTGTGTGTGTGTGTCCTGATTCTTAAACTTTTGAAATTCTTTAAAAAACATGTCATGAAAGTCCAGTTGATGTTCTGATAACCAACAAAAGAAGGGGAAAGAGAATCTTCTCCAAATATGAACATTTCCCAAATACGACTGTGAAGCCACTGGTGTGCTCTCATGTGCTGTGTGGTTGAAGAGGGCTTGTGTAAAGCCTGTTTGTTCTGGTAGGGTTTAAGTGACCTTGAGGCAGAGAGAGCTGCCCTGGCCGCATGTGGAGAGCAGGCTCCTCTGTTGATCTCTACCATCAGTCAGCACATATGGCCACTCTGTTTACACTCGTATGGTCAAGGTATGTTCTCTAACGAACACAATAAAACATGTTTATCTAACATTCTTCCTGTAACAATCTCTTAGGCTTATGTTAAGAGCACACATGATACCCTCGTTCCTCCAGAGGCGGTTTTGGTCAGACAGTCAATACATGTTGCTATGGTAAACAGCTTCCCCAAAACAGTGTCCCCTAGGGCGCAAGAGTCATAGTCTGTGTTGTAAGTCAATGTGGCACCTTGACAGATGGGTCTGGGGTATGGAGAAATGCTCACTCCGTCCTTGAGGTGTTTGTTCATTAAGGTGCAGGTGAAGCCTACATACGCATACACAGGGACACACAGACACATGGGAGAGATTTACTGGTCACACATGTGACAGATGACGGAGAGGTGAAGAGGGTACATTGGCCTTGGGATGCCTCAAGGCTTCATGGCTGTTCATGGATGACAGCCTGGGTGTGCATCTTAGGCCATGAGTAGGGTGGTCAGTGAGGTGGTGAATGGGCCCATATACTCAGGTCAGTAGAAGCGAATGCAGTCACTAAATGCCTATATTAAAAATCTATGACACATGATAAAACTCACACTTAAAAATAAATGATAAAACTACAGGCATGTTATACGCCGATATATATATAAACCCACGTGATTATCACTCACCTAAACCTGAGACCAGTTCTAACATCTGTCCAAAAGGAGGCAGTGGTTGCCAAATAATACCCACTCAGGTTGTCCGTGATCTCATATGAACACAGTCATATGGAATAGAAAGCTAAAACATTTAGCTACTGTAAGCAGAATGCCCTTGTTGTGTAACATGATGCAATATTCCAGTTGTGTAATGTGGCCAAATTGAGCTGCCCGCAAGCGTGGGATGGAAAAGCCCTCAAGCAGACAGCATGGCGGTGCTGCACAGGAGAGACTACAGCTACAACAGCTGCAATTATCCTGATAAGCACAATATCCATTTTTTTCAATTACCCTCAACATTTCACTTTAACAATGGCCTTAGCAACACAGATAAAGATTTGAGTGCTGAAAAATGGCTCAAGAAATGAAAATAATAATAAAAATAAAAAACTACTTCCATTACAGCTTGCATTTTTTGCAGGGCACTCATCCAGGCATAACCCTTGGCACTCTTTCGCCATTCCTGCAAAATTAAATGAATCACCTGGGTTCTCACACAGGTATAGGCACCTGACATCCATCTGAGAGGTGTAAAGGCTTGGGGGATGTCCAGCTCCAGGCACTGCAAGATGCGCACTGTTGCTCAAAGCCGGGGAGTGTGACATTGAAGGTCACCGTTTCACAGAGATGAATGCTGGAGGCCTGACCTGTGAACCACTACTGCTGTGAGCAGGGGAGGGGCAGAGAGCTGCAAGATCACAGGGTGCGAAGGAGAGAATATGTGAGGCTTCTGGCTCAGGTCGTTCTCTCACCATTTGTTTCAGTGGCAGCAGACCAACAGCCACCAAGGCAGAGTGTAGAAGAAATGTTTCTGCACTGCATTAAGGACCCCCCAAAATTTAAACATGTCAAAGGAAAAAAAGGCTTTACATTGCTCTTATTATCTGCAGAGTGCGTGCTATAAACACAGAAACCTGCAGAGGACGTAGCAGTACAGAACCAGTAAAACTAGGATAGTATCAAAGTAAATCTTCACAGACATGTTGCTCAAGCCAAGACAAAAAATAGTCTTGGTCTAAATTCTGCCATCATCAATTCTTAATTCAAAAAATCGCAGCACCCTGTACTCAACATGTTCCTCATTAAAAGGAACTAGCTCAGAGCCTCACCCCTCCCACCCCCACCCAACACCACCCCCTGTCCTGAAGCATGCTCTGCTTCATAAACTGAATTGATGAGATGCTAAGAATACAAAACCGGTATTCCTCATTGCTATAGCATGACGCAGTTCACTGTTTCTGCTAGCTGGGCAAATCCTCGTAGACCATCTGTGGATGCCTTTCAACATTACACACAATTGGTCCTCCCCACTCTCTCATTAAATATAGATTCTTCTTTCTTCATTAAACAAGCCAATTGTCAGCAATTAATTGTGACTCATTCACATTAGTCTGAAAGGACTCCACACACAGAGATGTTCAGAGTCCCAGTTTAGACACAGCCCCCAGCAACTAAACATAAAGAGAATGCTTTTTCCTTTGCTTGTTTTTATTATGGTATCTCATGTCCTGAGGTTTGGCATCTCTTTCTGTGTCTTCTGTTTTAGATACTTATAATATTTACATAGATAACAACAACAGCATAGTGAGGTAGTCTCTATGTAGAAAATGTGTGTTGTGACTGATGTATTTATCAACAATTCTGACATCACAGTAGTTTTAGAGATTTTTTAAATCAGTTTTGCACAATAGCTTGTGCAGTCCTTGTAGAATAAAGCACATCAAACTGTGCATTCATGCTGATATGATGAGACTACCTCAATTCTCTGTAACACAAAACTTGCTGAAGAATCACTGCAAATCACACACTGCAAATCACACACTGCATTGAGAATCACTGCAAAAACACACTGCAAAAACACAAAAAATGTCTCAATGATCTGATCTTTATCCTGTTTAAAGCTGTAAGTGCCTTCTCTGACACTCTGGACTGAGCCACAGCTGAGGTCTTTTCGCACTTCTAAATGATGCTCCTTAGCTGAGAGCACACATCCATATATGGCACAGCTTCAGTTTTCAACTCAAACACAGTGTCTTGTCTCTCACATTTGTTAGCTGTGTATGATTTGAATGTGGCTCAGCCAAAATAACACTGTACAGATGGGTACACCACATGTGCATGAGATGGTGTCCAAGGGCTTTAAACAACCCTTAAAATAGCACTGATTACAATATGCTCCATTAATGCTGTTTCAAAAATCAATCTCACTAAAAACACATGTTGACTACTAACCCAGGACATTGTACAGATTGCACAGTCTGAAGAGAAGTTCGCAAATCATCCCACAGACCCTTTGTTCATTTAAAGCCAGTGAACCTGTTCAGCCCTCTTAATGCCTGTATAGTATTGATGTTGGGGAACTTACCTCCTGGGCAACTATACTGGAGATGCGGACCGCCCTCTTTACCCGTGTGTTTTTGCGCTCCATGCTCGCCAGCGTCCCCTCCTGGGGAATGCTCCCCCTCTCACTGACCGACATCTCTCCCTCAACACGCTCTCCACTCCGTCTCACCTCTACCTCACACTGTACCGCTCATACCAGCGCTGGTGGTTCCGCTCTGTCTGTGGTGGTTGTGTCTACTGTAACGTGTCAGACTGGATGCGTGACCCCTCTGTTCAGGACTCCCCCGGGTCTCATGTGATCTCCTGACTCGTTAGTGAATTCCACGATGCGGGAACGTCCACGTGCCGGTATCAGTGGAGTTAAGTTGCCATCAGAGTGGAGTTTATTACATCTTGTTCCTTCACTCTCAGTTCCAGGATTTGTTATCACTGTGTGAGTCCGCACTTGATGTTTTTGTTGAGTTCTTTAAAGGTGAAGGTCTTCTGCCTTTGTGAATTAGATGTCATGAGCACAGTTTACTTGTGTCCAGTAGGTTAAAAAAGGGTCTTCCATCTGTTGCTTACATTGGATTATGTTCATATCAGGATTTCTTCTTCTTGTGGAGTAGTTTTCACATGTAATTCTTCACTTGCCATCCAACAGCAAACACTGCAGTCATCTCTCACTCCTGTCGTCACTTCTCTTTACTTGTATTTTTGCCCACTGTACAAGAGCACAGAGAGGAGCAAAGAGATCTGTGATCTCCGGCTTCCCCCGTTGTGAACCTGCTGGAGCAGCTGCGCTACTTTTTATGAGCTTTTAAAAGAGGGTAAACCTCCTCTATGGTACTCCCTCTCCGGCACTCTACCTCCCTCCCCCCTCTCATTTTCTCTCTCCCTATCTCTCTCTCTCCCTATCTCTCTCTCTCTCTCTCTCTCTCTCTCTCTCTCTCTCTCTCTCTCTCTCTCTCTCTATGCGCTACAGTGCTCCCTCCTTCCTCACGGCTTCTTCAGTGGTGGAAGTCCCACTCTGGATGAGCCGTAATTACAGTTGGCTGCCGGGTCCTCCTCCTTTTCTACAACGCCAGCCCAACTGTGGGACCTGATTGATGAGCCACTCGCCAAGTAAACAGAGACAGGCTTACACTGGTCATCCTCCGACAATGCTCTCTCTCTTTATCTCTCTGTCTCTGTCTCTCTCTGTCTATCTCTGTCTCTGTCTCTTTTCACAGACCTATACAGCAGGTGTGTACGCATATGATATTCCCAACTACCCACCTATTACGATTTACTCTTACACTTTTACAATGTCACACTACACAGTTTTGTACACTAACCAACAGAGCCTTGTTATGTTTTGTCACAGTACAGTTGTGATGATGCTTCTCTCCTAAAGTGCAAAGTTTTATCAATAAAAAGGACTGATTGATACAGCGGACAGATGCAGTCACTCTCTGCATCAACTGATCAGAGCCCCCAGGCATTGGTAAAAAAAATGACCCATATAAGCTCACACAGCACAGCTCACTAATTGAAACATGACGTCACCTGCCCATAAATGGACTGATGTGTGTGCTCACTTTTCATCTGTGTCCTACTGTTCAGCATATGGGTGTGATCGATCAGTCAGCATGTTTGTTGTCCCACAGGGTTTTGGGACACATGAAATGTATGGTGTCTCGCAAGGCTATGATAAACAACAGTAGGCAATTACAGGTTTAGGGGGGTGGGGTAGAGGTTGAAGGGTTGTGACAAGCCACAGACAAAAAGCTCCCATACAGAGACACTAAGTCAAAGTCAAGTCATCAGCATCAGTTATTTTCATCAGCATCATGCAACCAATACAACACAACAAGCGGGGAAATGCTTTTTCAAAACAGCATCTCACATTGTTAATAATACTCTTTGTCTCACAATTCAAAACCACAACTCTGCTACACTGTCTTTGTGTCAGGAAGCGGATGACAGTGCACACTGTTCTTTTCTTGTACAAAGAAGATGAGTTGCAAGTTTTGTACTCTGCCTCAACAGAGCACAAAACATCGGACTACTTCACAGGGACTACAACAGAGAGATAACTGCTATAGCACGCTATTGCGTGTGTCAACAGGGGTATTCTTAGCTCATTACACCTCTTGACATGTACCACCCCACTCATACAATATAACAGACATTCTGAGAAAGACTAAGTATGGCACTGACCTAATCTGCAGACAAAGCATGATTGTAGAAGTGCCTGACATGACATTTAAAAAAAAACAAAACTTGGGTTTGTCTATATGCATGAAGAAAAAGCAACCTTGGTTGATTTTCCCTAAAACCATAAAACCGCATCCAACATTTTTTTTTAAACCCAAAGTCAAAGGGGAGTTTGAGGGCTTCATTTTTTTGCCTAAGGCTAGCACATTTGAATAAAGATACTCCCACGTTGTAATAGTGTAGGCATACTGTGTACACAATGCGCTTTATGCACCTGTATCATAATGGAGTGAAGTGCGATGTCTGAGTGCAGGAGTTGCAGCTGTTATTTCCAAGAGCTATTCTGCCTTAAAACCACAGAGTGTGGGTGAGCGCAGCAGCAGTGGATGAGGTGTTTGATATGTTCTGAGAAAGAAACAGATCCCTTTTAACCCAAGTGAGAGTTGCTGTGTTTGACAAGCCTCGCTTTGTAAACCAAGAGGGACATTTTCATCACAATCTCAGCTCTTTTTAGCACTGGTTTGGTTACGCTTAAGCATGGCTCATAAATTTACCCAGAAGCAGTGTGTTTAAAACAAGAAGAGAACTGCTGAATATGTGGGCTGATTAAACATGAATAAACATGAATTAAACATATTACATAAACTTGCCTCGCCGTGAGTTTGTCGAAGGACAGACAGGAAACGCTGTCCTGCGTGAGCACGCACCATGAAGGATAGGTGTTATACCATGGTGTTTCCCATAAGACACATTAGCAGAGGTTCACCTTGCTGAAGATCCCTGAAGGCACAGGGGATACTAGGATACACTGACAGATCATCACCGTCACCATCACAGTGACATTGAACACACAGGAATCCTGGAGGCTTCAGCATACACCATGCACATGGGGCATCAGGCTTTCCATCCAGCCCAAGACCTGCTAGGGTGCTGCCATGACCAGTTCCAGAAGGCACTGAGATTCTGGGATTTCTGGGATTACATTTATAAGATCTACGTACGGAGTGTTTTTGTGGCTGGTGTGCTGCACGCACCACATTATGAAGGCTACGTAATTACGGGAGTTAGCTCATTTGACATCTACCATCATGCTAAGCACAGGACCGGAATTAAAATGGTTAAAAAACTGAAACACTGTCACCAAGTTCTATTACACTGCTGATGATAGAAGGCACTGTGACATTTTCGTCACTTTTGTATCTCTAACATGCCACTGCTGCAGAGATTTACTAAAACCCTTTTGCACAGAACATTACAGTAATAGAGAGATTGCATATTCTAAATGATGGTCTGTAATATCCATTTCATAAAAACTTAATACATCTCGCCCCTAGCCTGAAAATACAAAATCCCTCTCATGTTGCCTGCAGTTTCAGACTCAGCGTGCTAAAACTCCTAAGGTGCGTCTGACATCAGACTGTTCTGGGAGATGTATCATTCGTGCTGCACCCCTCAGTGCTTTCAGAGTGAGTCAAGTGCATCCTGAAACTGCCTTAGGCTTTAATTTAACATTGCCAGGGATGGACACCGGGTCAACTGGTAAAAGGGTGGTTCCTACAAAAGGGAAAAGTGCTTCATCTGGGAGGACACTAGCATTATTATAATTCAAGCTGCACCACTCGTGTGGTATCCTACCCACGTCCATGCAAAACATTATGCAAATGCATTGTTATTCCAGAGATGTCGTGGCCCTTTAAAATAACAAAAATAGTCAGAGGCATTTCAGCAGGCTCACTGGGTTGCAATGATAATGCTAATAAGTGCTATATAATTTGCTTTTACTGTATGCCTCTAACCAAGGGATCTTGTTCAGGACAATTTGTTGGCAATGTATGCTGATAGAATATTAATGCTGTTAGCGTAAGACTCTCAAAAAAATGAAATATAAAATTGAGAAGATTTAAATATATCAGTATATAATTATTACCATTACTGTTATGCAGCTTCTCAAAGTACTGCAGAAAGTTTTGTTTAACTTAGCCAGCCATCTCAGTGTTGAATTGACTGATTCTAGTGATTCTGCAAAACACCATTGCTGTAGAGTACAGAGGAATAGAAAAGGTTGCTATAAAACTGCATTTCGTATCATAGAATTTAATAAATATCATATTTTCCTTTATAGAGGCTATTAAAATATACTTTAATAGAATATCTTTTACATCTATCAGTTTGTTGTCAATGTAATAGACACTAGTAGATAGCCATGCAATATGCTGGATTATGTACAGAGAGGTAGTCAATATCAAGGACCTAAACATAAAGCTGAGGACCTTTTCACTGTACATCAGTAAGGCCTTACTTACATAATGTATGCAATCATACCTGCAGTGCCAAATGATGAGTATTGCACATCTGCATAGAGTGTTTGCTATGGGTGGATCTGGGTCAGACTGTGGAGTTTAGTTCAATTTGTATTGCAACCTGTTTACGGTCGCATAAAAGTGCATACATAAGCAGTATGTCTACTCTGCATAAAACTAATTACATGCTTCACACACACACACACACACACACACACACACACACACACACACACACACACACACACACACACACACACACACACACACACACACACACACACACACACACACACACACACACAGACTACACAGAGATGGATTTGACTGTCACCTCCTACTGTATCATTTATCTGTGACCATAGATTGGTCCCTTTGACTAATAACACTTGTTGTATACCGCAGGATAATAAGGCACACCCTGGCAGTAATAAGGAGGGGTTTACACCCACCAAGTATCCATCATTTTCTGTGTGGCCTCTGCTGGAGGAGGCAGCTTCCAGTGCTAAAGGAGCACGAGTCATGATCAGGGGCAACAGAACCTTCATGTTGTTCCGTATGGATACATCATATTTGGATCAGCTGATATTAAGGAACAGTTACAGGCATGACTGTCTTCTTAAAGAGGCTCATGACACATGATATGGAATAATACGCAAGAACACCAGATTCTGTTGCCATTAAATGGTGTGTACTCACAAGTTTGATGCATTGTTATTGTCATATTTATGAACTGATTTGGCAAATTAAAATAAATAAATATTAAAACAGGGGGGTGCTTTTTATGCATTTTAGTAAATAATTATTGAGTACTCACTTATTTTCACACGCACTAACCATAAATGGCAAAGTTATGCTTACAAATATGATTTAAAATAATTGATTAAAACAGAAACTGGGTAGACCATATTTAGAATTTAAAAGGTGAAATTTAAAACATATGCATCACCTCCTAAGTACATGCTTCTATAACATCAGTGATGATTTCAGTTGTTTCTTTCAAGTGTGTGAGTGTGAATGTTGATCAAGGACTAGTGTACAATCAGGAGGACACACTGTTGTAAAGTCATCAGTTTTACCAGCTAGAAATTCAGACACCATCTCCTCCTACTGGTTGGTAGCCTTTAGCAGGGAAATATGTGGGAAACATTTTTACAGCATGGTTGTTAGGGTGTTTGTCTGTGCCTGATTGAGCTATTTGTGCTGGAGCCAGACCCTCTTGGGAGAACAGGCAAAAAGGTCATGAGCCAAGCTATCTGAGCTGTTATGAGTAATATAGACCAGGAGCAGGTTTTCCAGCCTCAGCACAAGTTAAGCTGTGAAAACAGAGCATGGGAGAGAGACAAAGAGAGAAAGAGAGAGCGAGAGAAAGAGGGGGTGCAAAAGAAAACAATAGCGAAAGACAGAGAGAGGTAAGGGCAGAGAGAGAAAAAGAGAGAGAGAGCGCGTGAGAGGGAGAAAGAGAGGGAGGTTTTTCCCACTGGTGCTTTTCTGTGGTAACTCGGGCCTCCCCGCAAAACGGTCTAACTCCTTAATTCATCCTACGTACCGAGGCAGACGCTCTCACATGTGGTTGCAACCTGAGGCTTGTGTTCTAACTGGTGATTGCCACTTGTGTCTTCTAAAACTAGAGTGCAGGTTAAACCGGAGAGCACCGTGGCAGCCATTTTAGGAAAACAGGCTGTGGACCCTTGGTCTCTTGCTGGCCTGACAAACACCTCCATCAGAATGAAAATCGCTTCACACAACGCTCCCTCTATCTGGCAGCCGTGTGACTAAACGTCTATCAGTACGAATAAAGCAACGAGGTTGGACCATATGGCCCAGGGAGCAGCCAGTGATCCATCAGAGCCGCACACGAGGAGTCCGTGACAGTATCACAACAGCTCTGTCATCCCTACCAGCTTCGCAGGTGGATCAGGGAGGAGGAAGGAAACAACATCCAAACAAGCATGTGAAGTGTTTACAAAAAACTCCATCAATGCCACCAACAAGCCACAGCCACCAGGCACGGGTAACACACACACATGCACCCAAATGCAGCACACACAATTAGCTACATGACAGCCGCTGTCTGCACCTTTCTGTCCTACCCATGCATAAAGGATGAGTTATTGAAAGTCTGTCCTTGATAACATCACACGGTCACAATGCGGTGCGTGCAGCACACCAGCCACAAAAACACTGTCAGTAACAACTGCATTTACACAAACAAAAGATAGAAAGATAAAAAACTAAAGGTCAAATTATGGATAATGTTGTCAGCAGACTGGAACGCCCCTTTACATGCACACAAACACACACACAAACAAACACACACACACACACACACACACACACACACACACACACACACACACACACATGCACACACACTCACACAAACACAGACACACACACAAACACACACAAACACACACAGACAGACACACAGACACACAGACAGACACACAGACAAACACACACATAGACACACACATACACATAGACACACACACATACACACACACACACACACACACACACACACACACACACACACACACACACACACACACACACATACACAAACCGAAGGGCATGTTGACACACGTGCACTCCAGTCCTCTGGGACCCACCGGCTGATTAATGAGGTGATGCTGGGCAGAACTGGATCAGGGCCCTGGAGAGGAGCACTGCGGTGGGGTGGTGGGTGGGGTGTGTAAAGGGGGGGGGGGGGCTGTGGGAGCAAGATGGGTGGGTGACAATGGAGGGGTGGGGGTGGTATCGAGGGTCCCCTGTCTTTCCCTAAAGCATCACAGCCACCAGAATGTCCCATCAATTCTCATTCAGAAATAACATGCCCCCCTCAGGCACTGCTACCCACTGGGGGAGGCCACCAGCTCTCACCAGCCAAGGTCCCGCACATGCTCACTTTGCTCCATCCGGTTACCTATGACGCACTCACCCGAGCCTACAGCTGATGGCTAAAACAATGTGTGTTCACAATGTGAGAAAAACAGCAGAGGAAGGAAGTCTCACTTGTAACACTGTTGCCATTTTCTGCCGTTTCCAGTTTTAGTTAAAATGTTACACCTCTGAACAATGGATAACAACCTTGAGATAAAATTTAATTAAGAAACTTAGTGTCAAATCATTTGCACCAAATTCCTGTATTTTTGTATTTCCTGTAAAGGCTCCCTGTTTTTGCTTAAGACATGCGGTTGTATGCTTGCAGTCCCAACTGAAACACCTGACTAAGACCACTTAGTACTAATAAAGCCAGATGTGCTATATTGGAATTGTAAATGCTGCTGAAGAGCACTTTGATAAAAGCCTGGGAGTCCTCTTACTGATTCTCCCCTACTCTAATGAAAACAAAAAAGTAATTACTCTCCCACTCAAACACTTTTTCTCAAGTGAGATCAAACATGCCATGCTTAATTGTCACAGATGTGTAAACTGGATATCATCAAAAGAAGTAAAAGAACAGTAGTGTCATGCTAACACTCAACAGGGATCAGATTAACTGGAGTCAAAGTGACCGAAAGGAGCTGAATGAAACAAAACACCTAGCGTCAGCTTTGGAGGATGCTACTGTAACATGTGCCCTCACACGATGTGCTCAAGGTCATGGCGTGTCAAGGGAAGGGCAAGCCTGTGTGCGTCTCCCAAGGACACCCTGGCACTGCTGCAGGTCGATCCTGCGTCATGCCTCCTCTCCCCTGCACAGCTGTGCTGCACTCCTCAGGGAATCGGTCAGGATCTACACCACAGTCAATCACACCCGCTTCAACACTCACGATGAGCTACGTGTTAACCAAGGCCAACAGCAGGAGGGAAGTGGGTGAGAGGTAAGGCAAGACTCTGCCGTCTCAGGCTCCTCATCATCTTGTGCTCATGGAGGACACAATAATAATCCCTACGGAGGCACAAATGCCCACCCAAATTTTCAGAACCACGCAACACACAACTGCCATGACATTCTGTAGGCAATCCTGAAGAGATATGGTTCAAACATGTTACAACACGCAGAGGTTACATGTACAGCATGTGCTGAGCTGGTAACGCGGTAACATAGTTGTGTAAGTCATCTGCTTATTGTCACTGTAAAGCAGTGGTAAAAGCGTAGGCCAGTATGGCCCTGTGCTGTGTGCTACTGAAGACATAATAGCAGTACACGCTGAAAAAGATAGATAAACAGCTGCCTGTCAGAAGAAATCACAATTCATCAGGAAAACACAACTGGTAATGTTATATCAACTGAAATGAAATGTTATGTCATGGTCTGAGTTGCTATGAACTGGTTCTCAACTTAGCTTCCATTTACATTATCTTCTAACACTGTGCTGCAATTATTGCAAATTGCAAACCATTTATTACTATTGGAAACATAAGGGCAAGCTTCTTCAACATGCTGCAGACAGATATGTAGTTATGCACATTGTCAAGTGTTCTATTCATTTCATTCCATACATGTATTAAAATGTTGATTCATGTTGTGATGTATAAGACACAAAACAGCAACTAGGATTTCGTGTTTCTCCAAGGAAAAAATACTGAGAATAAAACACTGATCTGTTGCAATGGCAGAAAACACAAACTATACAAAATGTTACACAATTACACAATACACAATGTTCATTCTCCATCTTCCACCACTAAACTCTGCCAAATCATGCATATTTGTTTCCTATGTATTTCATTTTTTGCAGGTGCATTTCATCATTTTAATCAGCTGCTGGCAAGTGAAATCTACAAGAGAATCATATAGACTCAACATATGTCCGTTTTAAAAGACAATCTCTACACAGGGCCCTCATCTGCAAACACCACCCTTTCCGCATCTTCCTAGCTGTAGCTTAGTAATACACCCTTAAGTACCAGTAAGAAATCTAAACCACTTTCACCCCCGCTATAAATCTTATTTAAATGTTATGTCATTATTAATTGGTTTGAGTTACTACGAACTTGTTCTCAACTTAGCTTCCATTTACATCATCTTCCAACACTGTGCAATCAAATTGCAAACCATTTATTACTATTGGAAACATAAGGGCAAGCTTCTTCAACATGCTGCAGACTCATATTTGCTTATGCACAACGTCAAGTGTTCTATTGATTTTATTCCATACATGTATTAAAATGTTGATTCATATTGAGAATGTATAATGCGCAAGACAGCAACTAGGATACAGAGCAATCTACAGTAAAGTCAAACAGCAAACTTGCATTTTTTTAAAGGGACATATTTCTCCAAGGAGAAAATACGGAGAACTCTGCCAAATCATTCATATTTGTTTCCTATCTATTTTTACCATTTCATTTTTTACAGCTGCATTTCATCATTTCATTCAGCTGCTGGCAAGTGAAATCTAGATGAGAATCATATAGACTAAACATATGTCAGTTTTAGGGCCCTCATCGGCAAACACCACCCTTTCCCCATCTTCCTAGCTGTAACTTACTAATACACCCTTAAGTACCAGTAGGAAATTTAAACCACTTTCACTCCCGCTATAAATCTTACAGGAACAACAGTTGGCCTCTATAATAGTGGGTAAATTATGCATGGGCTATGGTTATGGAGCGCTCTGACAATGTTGCTGCTAGCAGTCCAGTCACAGCAGGCTAGGAACTGACATATGACCTCCATACATGAGTGCACCCACTGGGATCAATCTGGCTGTACAGGGCGAACTGGACCCAGTCTGTGGGCCCACCAGACACTACATTAGAGCTTGTAGCCCAACAACCTTGACCTAATACTGTAGTAAACACAGTAACAAAGAGCCATGGTAAAAGAAGATGGCCCACATTTTCACACAGAGGCAGGATTTATGAAACAAGACTACTCTCACAGATTAGGATGTGTGACACTACATAAAGTGGTATTTGTTTGTGACTTGTAAAAGGAGAGATGGTAGAGAAGAGTCTGTTAGAAAAGTGATATCTTTTTTTATCCAACGAAACCTTGACTGAACAACAATCGGCAGCATCCCTTATTAACGATTTCCCAATATGACACCCACTTCATCCCCCACTAATTCACACCACATCACACTGATAGATGGCACACAGCTGTGGAATGATGGCATCCAATCGCACGTCCAGTTTCTGACTCACCTGAGTGACCTTATCAGTCACATGGTGGGTGCGGTCTATGATCTTGCAGGGAGCGATGATGTCGACCTCGCCGGGTGGTAGGGTGACATAGGGGTCTTGCTTGGAGTCGGCAAAGCTCTGCTGGCTCTTGCTGAAGGACCGGTAGCGGATCAGATCGGAGTCCGAGGTTGAGTTCTGCATGCCAGCTTTGTTGGTCACAGCACCTGAGGGCAGTGAAAGAAAGGGAGAGAGGGGAAGAGAGAGAGAAGCAGAGAGAGAGAGAGAGAAGCAGAGATTGAGAGAGAGAGAGAGAGAGAGAGAGAGAGAGAGAGAGAGAGAGAGAGAGAGAGGAGTTATTTGTAGGTGGATGTCTGGCGTCCCACACGAAACTTCTGAGTGTCCGACACAGCGAGCTCCCTCTACCTCCTCTGATGTTCCTTGCCCTGAGTGTGAATGTAAATCATGCCAAACATGCTGCTTTACTCTCAGTCTCCCTCGGCCTGCGTCATCCACATAGACTGCGTGGGAGGCGTTATGCCCTTCAACTGGAAAACACCAGCATGCAAAAGAAGGACGCTGCTGTGTTGGGTGGGGATCTCAGGGGGTGGATTCGAATTTCAAAGTTAACTCTCTCTGATTCTGTCTCTGTTCATCCTTGACTGTCTCAACCTGACTCTCTCTCTTTCTCTCTCTCTCTCTCTCTCTCTTTCTCCTTTCTCCTCTACTCTCTCTGTGGTGTCCCATCTCTCCAGATATCCCCGCTCATCACTCACCGATGTCCACATCCCTACACCTACACACATGCTTTTTATCCTAGGCACACACAAAACTTGTAAGACACTGTGAACAACAGAGCTGCGAGCTTGCCGCTTCAAAAAGCTGTGATAACATTAGCACCAAACCTGTGCTGCTGGGCCGCGGGAGCAGCTTGCCCTCCCAGGCGTTGTGGCGCGGCGAGGGTGACGGCTGCAGGCTGCACAGGCTCTCGCAAGAGCGGCTGTGGGTCAGGCTGCAGGTGGAGGTCAGGTCATCAGGTCTCGGGGCGTGCAATCTCGGGGAGGACTGGGAGAGGCCTTGAGAGAGAGGGCCACGTGCAGCCGGGGAGCGCGGCTGCAGTGACTGCCGATATTGTTGCTGCCGATGTTGCTGATGCTGCTGTGGGCTTTGCGGGGCACTTGGGGGTATTTCCTCCCATAAGAACAGGCGTGGAGATGGCACGCCCAGCTCCTGGTGCTCTGGGAGGGAGATGAGCTTGTCCAGAGCCACCGACTCGTGGCCCATCTCGGGGAGACGGCCACCGAACTCGGCGTCATCCTGCAGCGAGTGCTTACTGCCACTGAGAGAGCGCAGCAGAGGCAACGGCAGTCTAAACCTGCTGCGCCGCCGACCTGAAAGATCCAGAAAAAAAATGACATGGTGTGAAAAATACATGTAAAACACACCGAAATGCATGGAGAGGGACCAGAATTAGTCATTGACTAATGTTGGCTTGCCATGTAAGCTTAAAAAATTCTCAATCCTGAATAATATAAGTGATCATTTCATGTCATATTAGCCAGTAGTCTTGACATGCATATAGTTTAACCAGTACACTGTAGCACCAATGGAAAGTTGGTATTCATTTAGGAATTCACAAGAATGAGGGTTGAATACAAGACTGCCATACCAATGGAGAGCCATGGAACCTGCTGTTTGTGGTTGAGCTCTCTGCAAGGCGAGGAGTTCACTTGGGGGTCATGTTGGTCAGCCAGCTCAAAGTTGAGGATGAACATGATCACGAGGCCATCCTCATTCTTCACCGGCACCACATCCACAAAGCAGCGAAAGCACATGCCTGTTTACAGAGGGCACACAAATGCACACCTGGGTTTAGACAGGATATTCAAATTATGTACTTAAACTAATGCAATGCCATGGGCACAGATTTCCATAGAGGTATGTCTGATTTTGCCTAAATGCCTAAGAGGACTTTGCCCTAAAGGAACAAGTCAATTTAAATTTACAGCACCACTACTGAGTTTTCAAATATCCCAGCAATGTCCCAACATACACTACAGATTTTTCTGCATTACCACTAGAGGGAGGCACACAACACGAATTATCACATCTACATTATCTCAATGAACATGTTACACTCTTGTGGGTGATTGTATATGACTAATATTATTTAACTCAATTAATATTAACCAAGTTTCAGACAATGGTTTCGATGTTTATACAACAGATAAAACCAAATGAACCAAACAGCCATTTTAATCTCTAATCATTCACAGAACAAGGTAGCAAAACTTCTTCAGCGATAGCAACACTGTTAATGGCTTATAAGATCAGCCATGTTAAGTTTGGAGTGCCTCTTTAACCGCACGTCTGGCTGTCTGCACTGTGAGTGTTGACACCTCACCACCTCCTGACCCATCTCCCGCCTGTCCAGTCTCTGCCCCTCGCTCTGTCACTGCCACTGTCGCCCTCCAGGCCAGAGAGGACATGCATGGGACAGGGAACATGTCACATTGTCTCTGGGATTAGGGTGCTGGATGCTGTTTCAGTACAGTCCACTGATACCAACAGCATCTGTTGGACGGCTGGACCATCTGCTGCTGGATATCCCCTGACCCCTACTCTTGTCGGCCTTGTGCCGGAGGAATGCCTAAACAACACCCATCCGACAGCACAGGATCCTCTAATATTACGGGCCACAACACAGTAGTAGCACTAGGCTACAGAGTTTAAGAAATAACATTTCAACTACAAACACTGGCCAATGCAACCTAAGACAAAGTTGGACAAACATGACATAGAAAATTAGTGATATGAACCTTACAAACGTACAGCCATATAAGACTCTGACTATACTGGAGAGATGTGTGTTGCAATGTGGCTTGTTTCTCCTCCAGCTTCCATGATAATTCATTCTCTCACTTTCCTACACATGCATTACACTGAAAATGCAAACTCTACAGATGATGAAGCACATGCTCTATTAAGGCTAAACATTTTGCACTAAATAAAAAGCAATTTTATTTTTTAAATAAGCCCCCTTCCTGTTCTTGACTATAACATTTTTTTATATACATGTTGACATTACTTTACAGTCTTCAAAAGTTATGGACGATTTATGGTCCTAGAATTAATATTCCATTGGATGTGCTTAATTCAGGGTAATTACACACATTTTAGTCTCCCCTGAGAACAAATACATTGTAACCTTGTAAACAAATAATATAAAATAGTTTAGAGGTACAAATATTCCCTTATAATCGCATGTGTTTTTTCGCAATTGGTGCATTCTGACTGAAAACCCACTTGCTTTCATTTTTTCCCTAAAAGTAAAAGGATAAAAATAATATTTGCAATTAATATTTTGTTCACATACATTCCCACTCTGCTATAATGTGCACGGTTGATGGTAACAAAAAAAGCGACTGCTTCACTGTGCAATAGGGATTATTTTTAATTGTAGGCTGGGGCAACTATCTGTTATTTTTGTAAATCTATTCCATTGCTGGGCTTACAGATTGTCATGTCAAGGACAGGGCCAGTCATAAGTATCAATACAGACAAAGCCCTTGGAGGGGATTACAGTTTTTATAAGAACATAAGCAGCATATTAAATGATATTAATGGTACAACAAAAACTCCCCGCCACTCAAAGCACTTTCACTAACCACTGCAATTTATACTTTTCTCCTCCTTTACATTATCTGCAAAGACACACATACAGCACATACTGTTAAATCAATAGAAAATGTTTACTAAAAACATCACATGGCTAATGTTTACTAACTCAAATGCATTAACAGCAGGATGAGCCAGTGAGTTACCAATATTCTGGCTAACACACAACCATCAGTCCAGTAGGGCCATTGATTCACTATCACAATCAGAGAATTCAGAATTCAAACCACATTCAGCACTGACTCAATACATCAATGCAAACATCAATATACAGGCAATGTCATCCTAATTTCACCAGACAATTTCAGTCTAAAGATGTTGATCACTGATAGTGACCATACGTCTTTAAGACATTACAAGTGCATTAGGAAGAGAGTGATATAAGACTACTGTGAGATCCATTTAGTCATGCTGTTTGACCAGTCTTATTGAATATTGATTCCATTTCTGTACACAAGTTTTTTCTTCTCAAACTCATCACTGCTAAGATCAATTAGGCAAAGGACATCACAGGAAATTGATTCTTGAGTCTGATCTCCATGTTGTCCATAGAAACACAAAAGTCTATCATTTGTTTCTTCTTCAATAGTATTTCATTGAGATAACGAGCCTCCAAGGACTGAAGTGCGTGCTACACCAAATTCTGGATGAGAGTACACTACGCAAGGCCATATTATAAATGACCATTGTTTCCCATGACCTACAAAACCACTAGCATTAGGTTTCCATTCAGTGTCTGTCTCTCATGAATATTGTGTGTGCTTGCGTGGCTCTGTTGAGTGGTCAGGGAAGAAAAACGGACAGTTAAATTATTAACTCCCCCGCAATGACTCCAGTCATTACTCTACCTAATTATAGCCAAGGAGGCCATTAACAGAATATTATGACAGATGATGGGGTCATCCTCCATTTTCTATAAGTCTCCATGGAACGTCAGATGGCCCAGTGAGATTCTCCTCTGCCTTCTCCCCTTTCCCCCACACACCACAGGATCAGGTGACACAGGTCAGGACTCAAGGGTGGTCAACCTGCAGACACACTGCAGAGGGCAACCAGCACATAGAGGAGACCATTTTCAAACGGCTAGGAAATGCACCGGGTAATAATGCCCAAGGCTGTATTTTATGAGAAACGCTGTATGAAATATATTTGCTGACTTTGTATATCGGTATGTGTCAAATTTGGAGAAAAAAAAGAAAAATGCTGCCTCAATTATTGCTATGAGTGCCCCACAAAATGTTTTTTTTTTTTTTAAAGCAAGGCAGGTGAGAAAAGTGGATTCTGTAGAATACATGTACTCCCTTGCTGATGCTAAGCAAAAGGGTGTTTACTTATGGCCTGGTTACACAATTTATGTTCTATAATTTCTTTACAATTAGAAATTATTGTCTGTTGTTCAGTGCAACCTATCATTAAAAGGTATATCAGAAAGACACTGTTAAGTTAGCCAATATGGTTGTTATAGTTACCATTCTATGGGGCACTGATATGGAATGATGCTTAAACTTTATGCCAGAATTTTGGAACTACTTTCCGTAGTTGAAACTTTCTACAGCATTAATGCATACCCTGCCAGCCAATCAGAAAACAGCATTCTATTTGTCCAGGCCATAAAGCTAAGTAAGTGCTAAAGAAATAATAAAAATGGAAAAGTGGTGTATTTCAGGGGGTGTAGACATGTCACCAGCAATTCTAAAAATATAGAACTTGCTCATAAGGCCTAGTTCAAGACCACATATAGAAATTTTATGATTCTCATATACATTCAGATCATGACTGGGGTGCACTCGGGTATACTGGTCAGCAAAGCACAGGCTTAAGGTCTTTTATTATTGTCTTGTCTAGGGTTGTCACTGGAGACCCATGGCATTAAATGTGTCTGTTGCCAGTGAAACATAAACCATGTGTAAGGTTCTGAGAGCAAGAGCTTTCACATAGAGCAAATCTGTGTAAAGCCAAACTGATATTAATATTTCACCCAACAAAGAATGATGCATCCTGCACAGAGGTGAAATGTATGGTCCAAAAAGGAACGCACTGCTGGAGCCAAAGGACAGGAAATCCTACATTTTGGATTGTCTCATGTACGTTACTAAAATAAGTAGAGTTAAAAGGAATGCCATTAAAAGCTTGGACTATAGGTGTACTGTAAACTGTCATCCTACACAACTATGATTCTATAGGTGTGGCATGTGGCATGTCTGTGAGATCTTACAACTGACCTAGGGATCACGGGACTGGAAAGTGTGTGACGTCACAATGCACTTAAAATGGTTTTGAAGACCAGGAAATTCTCCTTGTGGAGAGGACCAGTGTGGTGCTTACGCTGTTTGTCTTCTATTCACATTAATGAAGGACATCACGTTGCATCAGCTCCCACTGGATGGTTTAGTGTCATATAGGTATAATTGTTCTGGTTCAGAGGGGCAGTTCATAATTTAACACGATCAGTGATGTTTCGCAGGGAATGTTTCAATTCTGGAAACTTGAGAATGAATTACTACTGCACTGCTGCTATGTGCTCTGTTAGCATGGGACTCTGCCCTTTGACCTCCGAACCCTAATATGTTTAGTAAAAAGTAAAGCAAAGAACAAACTTTTCAAACAAATTAACTAAACATGTTACATGATACTCTTTGTGTTGTTTTATCGTAACAATGGCAAGTTAACGCAACGTCAAAAGATCCTGGCATTTCCTCGCATTTTTTTCCGCTGCTATGCAGCAGCACATTTTACAGTGCAAGTGAAAGTTTGCTACCAAATTGAGACTTTAAAATATAACTGCAATCAGTGATCATTGGGGTCAAATCAGTATTCTAGCTGTCGCAAATCACATATGACAAAGATATGGACATTTTCCTATTGTAGCATCTCCTATTGTGGGAAATAAACCTAATTTGGAGGGCCTCTAAAGTTCATGGCAGAGATTTTCTGCACTAAGTCTTGCATGTTCCAATGACAAGATATTGCCTAAAAAGAGTTTAGAGGCCACTTCCAGACATTTGATTGGCATATAACTTCAAAACAGATAGGTAAATAAAAAATCATTTTCATTCATTTTTCAATCACTTTTTTCGGCATGCTTTAGAGATGATGTATGCCAAATATCATGAGATTTGGTTGAAGGGCCTCTGAGAAGATAGATTAGTTTCACTTTCAAGTTTTTTTTAAATGGTGGAAAATTTGCATGATGGAAATGGGCATGGGCAAGTTTGTCTGATGGTTCCAAGGAATCACTAAAAAAAGAAGAATTCTACATGGTGCCGGAGATATGACCCAAAAGGCAAATGGGCTTATTGTAGCGCCATCTAGAGGTCTTAGGAGGTAATAGCACTATGGCAGAGGTCAGACTAATGATTTGCACACATGTCAACTTTAGTGCCTGTGTGATTTGTAGTTTGGGCTGCCCAGACACTTTTATCAGAGAAGTATAAAAAAAAATTAACAATTTAAAGAGGGTTCCCTCAGCTTCGCTGCTTGGACAACTAATACGTTTAAAGGATGAAGAAGGAAGAATCTTAATAAAAATGGGGCATATATGTGGGAGCAGTTGCCTTAAATGTTGATCTTTGACTTCTAAAATACAATCAATCCATTTTTATGTCCGACTGAACATTCATACCCAATCTGAAGTACAGTACATGTGTTTAGGTGTTCTTAAGATATTGTGTTCACAGGATCAGAATGGACGGACTGACATAGCACATACTGTATGTATGTATGGCTGGACAGACAACCTGAGGAACAACCTGAAAACACAATGCCTCTGGCCATGGCTATAGCTTGTGAGGAAGTAAAACACAAGTTTAACACTTAAACATCCAGGCACTCTAGACAGATATTCTTCAGAAGGGGACCACACTTGTACCTGTAATGGTATGGCTCAATTGTACTTAGCATTTAAAAAGGGCACAAGCCCATATACTGATATAAATGGAGCCTTACCCTTTCATTTCATCTGTATTTCTGCACGTTGTCATATACCTTAAAAATGCCAATAGAATGGACAGAATGCATACATGCATACATACATACATGCATACATACATACATACATACATACATACATACATACATACATACCTACATACAGACATACATACATGCATACATACATACATACATCACAACAGTCTTCTTATTGCACACCTTTGCACATGCATAATATTTTCCATTGGTATAAAAGTGTGTATATTACAGCAAAGTTGCCAAATGTACTATTTTACAATTACTAATAATATTGTTTGTCATATTAATCATTATTTTGCGGATAGAGGGTGAACATTAGTCATAAAGGCACAGAGCAGTTGTTAAGCTAAGTTTAGAGAGGGCCAGATGAGCTCATTCAGGTGTTGCACAACAGGGATGGATGGGATGTGTGCAGTGTGGCAGGGCAGGCTTCAGCTTATATCAGCTCACAGAGGCACTGGGGCAAAATATCCCCTCCGCCCATACTAATAAATAACAAATATAACCAGTAATACCTTGCTACTGCAGGAATTTTTATATTGACTTTCTGGAGTTTTTACATTCCAATGCAAGGCAATTTATACCTCTCCAAAAAAAGAAGACAACCCTTTCTTGTTTCATCACCATATGAGAGCCATGACTCTCGTGAGTCTGTGAATAGAGGGAGATGACCTTAGTGAGTCCGTGAGTAAGGCCTTGGGGCAGGGGATAAAGCAGGCATGAGTCCGGAGGAAGAACAAGGGCATTATAATGAAATTTTGAAAATAATCTCTAAGCAGATGCACTCTTTGGATCATGGGCTGTATCGTCCCATGTGTGCTATTCGAGCAGCGGGACTTGACTGTGATGTTTATCTCAACCAAATGTTCGTGACTTGACTTCTGAAAGCCCTGTCTTACACAGAAAACAATAAACAGCTCAGAACTGTGTCGTATCCACCTGAGCTGTGCCGCAGCTTATGGGAGTACATTCTCATAACAGTTTTCAAATATGTATCGTCTATACACACTGCACACTGTGGTAAAAAAATGGGCCTGTAATTACTGAGCAATAAAGCTGAGAGTGGTAGTACAGTATGCTCTTCTAACCTCAGGGCCCTCGTGGCCACGGGGTCTGACTGACCAAAGCAAGGGTCGATTTACCTCACTGACGACCATTATGGCTGCCCACACCCCCACCCCCCTCCATTCCATGGAGACAACTTCATTATGGGTTATTAGACCCGAGGCAGGTGCAGAGAGGGGTGGATAAACGACTCTCTCCGTGGTATGCAGAACTCCTGGAGATTTATTACACAGCCCCCACAGCTTCATTCATAAATCACATCAATGACACCTCAGCAAGGCTTGACGTTTCTTTTCTCGTAGGAGTCACATTCGCACACTGATGTCTTACTACACAGAAAATCTGCTTAAAGTCAAGACCAAAAACTCTCTAGCATCAAGATGCACAGTATATACTGTGTGCAATTTGCTAACTATAGTGTCACAATAAAACTTGCACGTTGCAAGTTAATGACAGGTCATTACTACATACTGTATAAATCTACCACAACAGTGGGTCTGCAAAGGTTGACTCTTTATTGCACTAATTCAGTATGCATGTCTCCAGTGTGGATAAACCTGCTTCCATAGCCCCTGGTTGAGGTGGCTGAGTCTGAATCATTTTTTATCATGCAATGCCATCTTTCCTCTGCATGACTTGTGACCACAGTATACTGGCTTTCCTCAAATGTAAATTTCTGCTTTATGAATAAAATATCTATAATAAAAAACAGAATAAGAGGGGAATACAAAGAAGTGTGTGTGTGTGAAGTGTGGCATCCGATAATGCAATACTAAAAATTCATAAATACTTCTGGCTTTTTTTGAACAGGGACAAAGACCACAATGTCTTGTCTATATGAGTTGAAAAAAATCCACAATATAGGTGGCATTGTAAATGACCTTTTTATAGACCTAATATATGTCAATATTGCAGAATGTGACTTCAGCTTACTCAGAGTCACGTAGATGAAAATATTTCTCTTTCATATTGTTCTTTGGACTTCCTAATGGTAATGGTATATAGGAAAGTTTATATTTGTGGGCTATTTATATAATTGGTAATATAATTAAGCATATTACAAGTCTGTGTATGAAAGGATAATCAGTGGATGGTGAAAGTGCAGGCATGTAATCATCTGTGGTTGAGGGTGTGGGCATTTGGGAGATTGTGCGAGACATTAATTTTCAACAGAAGGAGCATCTTGACTGCTTTTTTAAATCTGTCTAATCATCTTACTATTGAACTCAACCTAAAAATGACTAGTTAAATACAAAAATCCCACTATAACAGCATACTCTACAGAAGACAATATACACTGACAGACACCGCTACAGCTTGTTTGTGAAATAAAGGCTATGATGACCAAAGTCACCTAATTACTCTAGGGGCTGACCTTCACTGCCCTGGCCAATGGTGCATCACAGCCAGCAGATGGCGCTGTGGCAAGGAGAAGTTCTCTGACACCAGAGAAAAAGAAAGGCATTTTGTTCCAACATTTTCAAAGTGCAAAGAAAATTTCCTGGATCCAGTAAACTGCTGCAAGATAAATGAGGACCATGCTACAGTCCTCCAACAAGTTGCATAACAGTCAGGCAAGTCATTTTTGCAAAAATCCTGCTGACAGACAGACAAATACTAACCGAACCATAACCTCCTCTGTGGCATACATGTAAGTGGTTTCAATGAACAGGCATATGTGGTATGAAACATGAAACAAGTGGAAATTACAGTGTAAATATAAAACATGTTTTTAAAATCAGAACGGAAACCATCACGATGTATTTACTTTTTTCCAACCATAACTACATTTTTTACAGTAATTCTATTCTAAAGTATCCGATTCCACGAATCAGTGGACTGGATGAACACCCATGCGTGGGCTTAGTGTAGCTGTGTTTGGTTACACCTGTACGCGCTTCTGGACTGTGCGGTATGCAATCAATACAGCGCTGAGGCCCTCTAACCCCCACCCCGCCTCCTCTGGGGGAGATGCATACCAATGCCTACGTCATTATTTGTATGCTTTGAGTTCTCACTATCATTACAAAAATAAATATTGATTGAAGGAGCAATTATTCTCTCAAGCTACACTTTTGCTGTGTACTCCTTTTAAGACCTCAGCCAAAGATCAATGAAAGAGGTCACTCTGTCACTTTGACTTCTGCCTAGGCGAACTTCCCTGGGCCTGAGATAATAGAAACCATGAGTGCCCCTTAAACAAGCAATGCTTAGCCAAGGGTGTTGGGTGGGGGAAGGATTATGGGACGTTTAATTACTGCTACTCTTTGCGCTCTAGCTTACCAGATAAACCTCGTCCTTGAAGTCATTTGTGTATTCGCGCTACTTTTAATTCCCAGTCCACCCCCCTCAAGAGCCATTAAAGGTTCTGCTTTGAAGTTTTTGACAAAGGATTCATTATAAAAAAAATAAAATCTTGTGTGTTATCAAGTTTGTTTCAGAACAAAGAATCTCTGAAGAATCCTTTACCCAGTACCCAGTATACTTCAACACCTCCAAATGTAGGTTGCCAGGAACTGTAACTGTATACAGCATAAACAATTACCAGCCTCACTCAGGGTGCAGGCGCTGGAGTCCTCTCTCCCAGAGTGTGATTCCGTCTTTCTCCTAGTGTTCCCTCGCATTCATTTATCTGAGCTATGTTCTGCGATCTGCTTTTCAAATATTCTATGTTAAAGGACACTGTGTCAGTTCTTATGCAACCATAGGAAAATCCAGAGGTTAGCTCTGGGATTTGAGAGGTGTTATGAGTAATCGTCCTTCAAGCGATCACGACTGTGTCTTCTGCTTCTATTGTTCTTATTCTCCCTCTCCCACCTGTCCTGAAAATCAATACATCATCCAGACAAGCCAATTCTTTAAATAGAGATCAGCAGGGGTAGCCATAATTAGGATAGCACCTGGTCTGTAATCCCTCATACCTATGGAGGGCCTCATTTGAAAGGGCATATGGGAAAGCAAGGCTCAGGAAACACAAGCAACAAGGGGTATCCTTACTAAAGCAGGAACTGACACCATAACAGCACATGAGAAGACTCTGAGGTCATATAGTTTTAAATTCCACCCGCAACAACACGCAGGCACCACAGCCTCACATGCGTCAAGAGCACCAGTAATTACAGTGGAACACGAGAGACAAAACCACAACTTTTTTGCGGAGGATGTTACCATACATACATACTGTACATACATGCATGCCTACATACACACACACATATCTATACACACACACACACACACATATATATACATACACAGACACATACATACATACAGTACATATATACACATAGCCCCTGAGCTTAGTTTGACCTGAAGCATGCCTGAAACTAACCCTGATAATACTGCCTATTAACTGCCTATGTGTTCAGCTACATTGTTCTACTCTAGCTAGGGAAAAAACAACATAACCAAGTCACTTCTTAGAAAGACAACAGAGTGATCTACACCTCATGTGTGTGCATTTCTGTTTGTATGTATGTATGTACGTATGTGCTGTCTCATGGGACAATTCGCCTGCATCTGTCAGTGAGGGTTGCTTCCAATGAGCCAATAATAAGTGGTGTATGATGAATGTAACCACAGAAGAAAGAAAGAACGAACACACTCGGTAAAGAACACCCTCATACACACTCAGACCACATCTCACCATCTTTCCTGTACAGTGAGATCTCCACTTTTCTCTCCTCCGAGCCCAGCAGAGCTTTGGCCATCTGCGCCATGGCCGGCCGCCCCGTGTGGGGACCATACAGGAAGCTGCAGGTGCATGGCTTCTGCATCACCTCAGCACGCGTGTAGCCACACATGCCACAGAAGGCATCATTGCAGAAGATGATGGCGCAGTTCTCGACCCGAGCATTGGCAATGATGAATTTGCGATCTGGAAGAACCAAAAAAAGAGGCCAGATCAATGTCAGGCAGACAACACGTGGCTGCTCCCAAACACTCCACCACACTTTAGTATCACAGAAGATAGTGTGAGTGCTACAGAATAAATGAAGTGTTTAGTCTACCTTTTAAGATCTGTTCTCTTTTATAATGCAAAGGTGTGAATTTCACTACCTTTACTTTTAAGATCACATCTCGTTCATTAGAAGGCAGAGTCAGGCATGCTATTTATTTTTTTAGTGCACCCTAGGCTATATTAACTGATACATCAAGGACGTAAATAGTGAAATGAAGTTGTTATGTTTTTACATTTGTCAGTGTTGGCAACCAGTTGTATAATTGTATAGATGGGACTGTCTGGAATGTGGCAATATCACTGTCTTGAACCTGCTAATATCAGAAACTTTATGGCAAGATGTCCTATGGCTTAGAAATGTAAGACATCCTGTGCTGAATGTCACATTGAAGAATATTTCATTAATATTAAACATTAACTATATATGTCTTTCACTGAAATCATGGTACTAAATCACTGAATAAAAAGTGTTTTGTTTGAAAGAAACAAAGCACACTAATAGGCAAGTAAGTTATTTACTGTACAGCCTTCTATAACTATGCTGTTGGGTCAGTTTTGAGGTGAGTACATTAAATGTATTTCAGCATAAGTTGTGCACTGCTATCATGTGCACACCGTATCACCAACTTTTAAAATATCACAATAAAACATAGATACATTACTTTGTTATTCTTTTGCAAAAGAGTATCAGCCCTATGTTGGACGAAATGCCATTGAACACTGGACACGTTTTGATCTATCTTGAGAGCGTGATTTTGTTGGATACAGATGGGTGTCATTGCAAAGCTTTGGTCCGGCTATTGTGATGGGTTATGACTTGTGAGTTATGCAAGTTGTGAGTTGTCTTTAACTATAATTAAATTTAGACTTACATTTTATTTTCTTGAACACGCTTTATCATACCGTTGAAGACATCATGTCGTGCGGTTTAATCTAGCATGCGTGTCACCTCGTTATGATGAATAGTTCGTGAGCAATTCAACCAAGAAAAAGTCAACTAAATGATACAAAAGTTACATACTACTACTCTCATACGTTCATACATTGTTAAAATAACTGTAAATAGTCACCGATAATTCAATGTAACTTTTATGTTGACTTGACAATCCCACGATGCTATTTTATGGCCAAACAACGCAAAAACTTGTATAGTTTTCTTTGTTCAGGGCCTAAAATATCTACACATACTTTTTACATCATGTAAATACTCACTTTGGCCCTCGAATTTTCGAATGATGGTGTCCAGGAAGGTGTTCTGAGGTGCAACGTGTCCGCGCCGAACAGGCATCCTTTCCCATTTAAACTGTCAATTGTCTTGAGTGCACTGTGTCTAATAAAGAGATGCTATATCAGATGTCAGATCTTTACACGTTTAGATTAAATTAAAGCAGCACACAATATTGTTGCTAATTCGAATCTATCTCAAAACTTGACTTCGCCGGCAATTTTAACTTCAAGTTGTTGGTTTTTTTCCTGTGATAGCCAAAACAGCATCGTAAGTCCTCGGTCTCCAAATGAATACAAGGTGTAACCCAAAGTTGAGGTCAAGAGAGCGATGTAACTACCCGAGGTCATTTCAAGCTGCCGGAAGTTATGCGTAGAAGCTACGAAGCATCTTCAAATGCCTTTGCTGACGGTGGGGGTCCGAAGAAATAAAAGCATGCGCGTGAGAAGATATCAGCGGCGACATCAGGCGACGCGAGCTTGAAAGAGAGGAGGAGAGGAGAGAGAGAGAGAAAGAGAGAGAGAGAGAGGGAGAGAGAGAGAGAGAGACTCTAATACAGTTAAACAGCGTCCAAAACATTGTTCAACTTGTGACATCCCTATGTAAAATTTTAAAGTTGGGTGCTTTTTATCCAATGAACTGTTTCAACTTTATTTAAAGAAAAAATGTGTTTTAATACTATAAACCCTTCTCCTTCCTCCAGAGAGACTCGTTTGGATGTGACTGACCCGTTTTCTTCCTTGGCCTAGATAGAAAATGTGCTCTGATTTTGACTTAAGAGTGCTCTACCCTAATGTCAGCATCAGATAACCTCTTTTGTGATATTTAAAAGGCGTGTCAGTGTTTTTAAATGCTTTATTCAACAGCTTGAATATTGTACGTAGTTGATGGTCTGCTCTGTCCCTGCTTTTCCGTTAGGAGAGAGACTACAGGTGAACCCATTTCGAAATATTACAGAAGCACTCAGACTGACACCCACTTGGGGGAGACAAATAACGTGTCCACAGGAGGCTGGTTGGTTCTTCGGTGCGCTCTCAGAACTCTGTGCGCTGTTTGTTTGTTTTCACAAAGGTAAGAAATACAGTAGGCCTATTTTAAATCGCCTGTTGTTGTCTGAATTGATTGTATGAATATTTCCTCTGAATTTTCTTCTGCAATTAACACAGTATCGCATCAAATGTCAACAGGAGATCCATTTGGAAACCAATGTTAACGCTGATCAGTTCTGATTTCAGAGATTTCTGATGTATTGTTGTTCAGGCTAATCTAGGTTCATTTTAGACCTTATTTATGATTTCCTCATGGATGAAATTTCACGCAAAGGGTGTGATTGTGAAGAATGTTGTGTATTAAATGTGGTTACAACCGAGAATATTAACTGGAAGGTAATTATTGGCTATTCCATTATATATTGATCGACAAGTCACTTTGTATATTTGACAAACACTAATCTTTTCATAACTCTTTAGCATTGTCTGCAGATGACTAATTATCATGACAATCAGATTTTAAAGCAAATCCAAAAACCACTTTGGTGAATTATAATGCCCCCTATGGGCCAAAAAATCTTGACATGGTCCTATAAGTTGTCTTATCATAGTCATCCCACATGATGTGATAATGACCTACAGTCTTGGCAATTTAAAACCACTATTTTCAACACTTACAAATTTTAGTAGGTGGTACTACAATGTAATGCAAAGTTAACTTGTTTTGCACAGCTTCTCAGTAACTCCAGGGTTTGTCCAGCCCCATGGACCAAAGCCTTTTATGCAATATCCAACAGGGTAAGAAAAGTCAGATACGAATTAAAGAATCTAAGGCAAAATTTAAAAATCTTTTGGAAGCTTGTCGTTTTTATTTCATTTTCATGAAATTCAGTTTATTGGGGACTTTATAGAAAAAACATTTGGCTGATACCTACAGACTACAGACCTACAGAGGGTGTTTTAAATAATAGGAGGATAAGATCACAGTCGCAAAATATAATGTAGGGGTGTCATTATGGTGATTGCAGTAAAGTGGTTTAAGTAAGATGTCACATAGCCTATATATTTTTTTAAAGGCACTTTAGTAAATAAAAACATGTATACAATATTATTTATTGGCTATACACATTCTTTTTGCATCCAATATCAAATACAACACTTCCTAGGCAAAACAAATATATCCCAAAAAATGAAAAGTACAGCCTTTAGTTCCTTAGACCCTAAGTATGCTCGTTAGTGCCCCCTAGGTGAACTGCCAGAGATGTTCTGAAAATAAAGATTCCAATCTTTAGCTGATAACACATACTTCATTTTACACAAATACTTACATTTACACAACCTCTTCTTTAAAGGAAGTCTAGATGCCAGATGCTAATTTGTTTGAATGGAAGCTTATGCTACCCTGATACCAAGAAACAACTTATTTTGTAAAAACAAAAGGTGTTGTGTCAGTTTGACTACCCATGTGATTATCCTTTATTCTGTTTTCCATAGATCAGCAAATAAATAAACAGACATAGTAATGTAATGCTTCTACACGATATCTTAAATGGATAGCAAAATATATCATATAAAACTTTTGTTATAAACATGTAGGCTAAGGACCATAACATGCAAACAAGTAAAAGTACAAAGTTACAATTGGGTTATGGCTAACACAATTGGATTGAAATGGTAACAAATGGAATGGTGTTTACAGAAGGTATCTGTTTAATGTTGTCCTTTACAGTTATCTGAGAGCAAACATGCTCCTCCTATAAAAAACATCTCCAATCATTAAAGCTTTTCCCCCCTCTCCTGTGTTCCTGCTAATTTCGCTCTCTCTGTCTTAGGTTTAAACAAGTTGTCCAGGAGTTGCTTGTGAGATAATTCATAGATTTGACATTGAAAGCCTAACATCTATTGACTTCCTGACCAGCATGGTGTCTGCCATCCACTGACAACAAATATTACCTACCCTGCGCTTCTATTGAAGTTTCAGTGTGTGAGTATTCCACTTCAATAATTATGCATTTGACTCTAAAAGTAGAGGGATTACTTTTGCAAAACCTGTAAAATTTGAAAGTGGAAATCACTTCCACTTCCTATCATCATTCTCTGTTTTTGTATCTGAGTATGGTTGTATTTATTTCTGTTATTGAATCAGGAAATGCAAATGAAGTCTCCCTATAAGTGTTGTGATTTTTTTGACCAAAGCCACAATAACAGCCACACTGATATAGTACATATGGTGCAGTTTCCCATACATATCCTCAAACTTTAAAGTGTAGTGCTTTGTGTGGGTTGACTTGTAGGTATACCTCGTCTCACATCCCATCCAGTAGGGTTAGGAAAGTTTAAGTGGTAGTTATTCTTTGCCCTAGGGTTAACACCTTAACATTTTCTAAAGTTTTTTGTAAAACACCCTTGAGGGATTATCTGAACATAAACGTTTGTTAAATGACTATAGGAATTTGGATTGCCATTCTGGTTGCCATTGTCCCTTTCCTAAGTTTTTTTCATACAGACATACAGGTTTTCTGTGTTTCGTATGCAGGAATAGACACAGACACTTAGCAGTGGTGTCTAATGTGTTCATTCTAAGAGAATAACCAGTTCAGAAGTTGAGAAAAGTGCCAAGTTCAGTTCTTTACTACCAAACTGGTTACACATCTAAAATTATAGAATGAAGCATTCTAACATAGTTGTTCATGTGACTTCATTATACCTTTGACATTTACTTAAAGTCATAGAAGTCACTTATTAACCTTTATCAGCAGGAAGGAAATGGCTGTGATATCTGAGTGTTGCAGCTTAAAAAGCCAAGAATTCACATTTAAAACATACACATTTATATGTATATATTTGCAATTATAGCAATGTGTGGCTGAATGGAGTGATTGTTTTATCTCTTGCCCCCGGGAGCAGTTGAGCCGTTGGTGGTGGGGGAGGTCTGAGGAATGACCACACTGTGCTGTCTTTTGTGTTCATTAACATGACATTGGCTAGGAGCTCCTCCCCTGGCCTCCCAGGTACAAGAAGGAAGGGATGTCAACAAAAGGAAGACGCCCCACCCCCCACGTCCCCGCCACTCTAGCACGCATGCTAGACTAGTTGCAGAGCTCTCACGGTGCCTAAGTTGCGCAACTCCCCTTATTTGGATAATGTAGATCACGTGGTTCTCAGTACCTACAATTAGCAGTAGTAGTGTGTGTGTGTGTGCGTGTGTGTATGTGTGTGTGAGAAAGAGAGAGAGAGAGAGAAAAAGAGAGAGAGAGAGGGTAAAGGAAGGCGGAGAACTTTGTGTCAAACAGAGAGAGAGGTGAGCAGAAGAGGGTCACATATGCCTGAGCACTCGGCGTGAGCCTGTGAAAATGCCCACCAACTTCACTGTGGTCCCAGTGGAGGACAGCGTCACCTCAGGCCAGGAAGAGGGTGCGGAGGGGGACGCGGACGCGGAAGAGGCTGATCGGGAGCTATCTGGCAGACGCAGCAAAGGTGAGGAATGCCATGTTGGGATTCACACCCATTGCTTCACAGGGCTGGCCCAGGCATGCTGACAGTGAGAGAAAGACCAGCTTTTTGTGATATCCTGTGAGTCATGTTTAGCAGCTGAACATTTAGGCTAAATGTATGAGAGTGAGTTTCCTGCGAAATGTTAATGCAAGACTGGCCCTTTTAACTCCTGCATGCAAATCTGCTAGTCTGTGTAATTGTCAACAGCAAGGTTTCTTTGGCTTTCTTTCTTTATTTTCTTACTGCCTGTTCTCTGTCTCTGCCTTATTCTTGTTTAGGTTTACGTCTTTTTGTGTTGTGACTATTCTTTAACAAATAAAAAACTCAACCTGTCTCCTTTGCGCCTGTCTTTCTCCTTGTGTTTCTTTTTTCTCTGTTGCTCTGTCAATACTCGTGAGCTACACTTGGCAGTTTGAAACTTTTGAAAGTTGAATAAACTGAAGGTAGAGTACTTTCGTAAAAAGGAGATGAGTGTTGGCTCTGCACTGTATTCCACTTAGTAGCCTTTCATAAACACTTTTAGTCATTATGTCTGTTGAAACAAGACAATGTATGACTGAAGTCACATGATACTGCAGCTTTCTTGCAAATGGAGTGGAAACAGTTTACATCACTTTGTTCAAATCAAAGTACCCATGGGAAATATATCAGTGTGCTTTCCATTAGAGAAGAGTTTGCTTATCTCTCTGTCTCTCTCTCTCTCTCTCTCTCTCTCTCTCTCTCTCTCTCTCTCTCTCTCTCTCTCTCTCTCTCTCTCTCTCTCTCACTCACTCTCTCTCCCTCTCTCTCCCTGTCCCCCGCTCCTCTGTGTCTTTCTCCCTGTGTGTGTGTGTGTGTGTGTGTCTGTGAATTTAAAGTATTTAGTAATATTGACAGGCCTGCATTGGCATCTGGCCTTAGGGTCATTTGGACACTATCACCCTAAAACAGGAAGCTTCTCCTAAGATATGTTCGGTATTTCTTAGGAATGATGCAAACACAAAAGAGTGTATGTGGGGTCGAAAGCTAGGTCATCTAAGACTGAAAGACATAACCATCTATCAGAGTCAAATCTGTTTGGTTATCAGTACACAAGAAGGGGCTCTGGGGATGGAGTAATTATGATGTGTAAAAAAGCAGAGATTTTTTCTTTTGCCACACAATGTTGAGGATAATTTAAGTAGGTGATAATATCATTGCTTTTCTAACATTTACAACCTAGGAACATTTTGTTTTAAATATTTTTGGTAAATATTTACAAACATTTAAATATTTGAGGAAGCATCTACTACCACAGCACCACAGATGTTAAAATCATTGGAAGGCAACCGGAAACAGTGACCGTAAGGAATAGTTACAGCTGTCTTGGGAGCTTTTAAACTTTCTTCACCTCCTGTTTCTTATTATTCACAATTTACAGGATAGCAAAGAGTTATGACGCAAAAGGAAAGTTGAGAGTTATTTTAGATGCCAAGCACTTCAGGAAAGGGATGTTTGTGCTGTCTTACACTGAAGGTCTTCATTGTTTTGCTATCATGAATGTGCACTTTTAAAGGACTTGGAAAAAAGCAGATATATTTTAGATGATGATTTTGACTTATTCATATGCACATCTTAATAATATTAATTAGGTATATAACATTTAAATATAGCCAGACCAGATTAAAAAAACAATTGAGCATAAAACTTCTTAGACCAAGTCTTCGATTATATGTATAGTAATGATAGGTATAGCACCCACTTAAATCCCTCAATAGCAAACACACTGTCATATAGCCAATTTAAAAATAAGACTCAGGGACAGTCATTTGTTGCGCCAATGTCTTCTAGGCTATTCAAACAAATCCCTAGCTGATAGATAGCTTTGGCTGTAGCCCTGAGGCTATTGTTTATATGCCATTTTTGGCCAGCATTTTCTCCAGCAGTTTCTTAATCTCTTTGTAGGTCTAAAAAACTAAGCTTTGTAATGGAGAAAGTTCAGATAAGTGTCAAGTCAATACTCTTCTAAATAACAATCATGCACATGTCAGGTCTTATCCTGTGCAGCACAGTTCCTATGACAGCTACTTGTCATACAGTGACCCTGTGTGGTTGAATCAGTGCATAGCCTTTACTCTCCTGACAGTGGAGAAGAGGCTGTTTGGGACATTGGGAGGTGTTGCTCACTGCTGTTGGTACATATATCTCTCTGCTGCAGGCACTTATACATGGTAACATGGTAGCTGTGTGTTTGTGTGTGTGTGTGTGTGTGTGTGTGTGTGTGTGTGTGTGTGAGAGAGAGAGAGAGAGAGAGAGAGAGAGAGAGAGAGAGAGAGAGACAAAGAGGGAGAGAGAGATAATGATAGTTTGTGCTAGTAATCATGCCAACATATACCGTGGATCCAGCATTTAAATATGAAATCATGTCTTGACCTGCTTGCATAGTGTGAGAAAAATAGGCAGTTTTCCATAAAAATATTTCACCAAATGAAGCTAGTATTGGACATCCAGGGAAATACAAAATTTGAGATGCTATTTTATCTGTGTCTTCTTTAGGAGATAAGGTGAGATAAGAATAGTGTGAGAAAAATAGAATAGAATATCTTAAGATCTTAAATGGGCCTTAAAAAGGACTCCAATGTGGCCAAATTTGAGTTAGTAAGTCCTCAACTTAAGATGTCAAAGCAGTCCATTTGTCTTTTCAATTTTCTTACCTCACCTAATTTCTTCTCAGAGTCCCCTAGGATAAACATTTGAGATATCAGTAACACAAAGTTTACTTCTTCTGACACAAAGAAAGGGCTTTTTTGAAACTAGAAACTTTTCTACAGGACCACTTTGACTGATGCGGTCAGTTGGTTCTTGTCCTTTGTATACTTGGGTGGATAGAGTGGTGTGGGTCTTATGTTTCAATGTGTTTGCAACATTAGAAGCTAACTAGAATGTTTGATTATCACTATATGTCTGGGTTGCATTTTGTATAACTTAAATGTACCAAGAGTTGTTGGTGAATCATTGCAGCAGACTTAGTTCTGTCTCTCGTTTGGAAACTGGAGACCATGTTGTATGGCAAACATTCAACTTTAAAAAAAATACAGAGATGTGTAGGTTGTCACCTGGCACAGACATTTTTTAAAAAAGTTCAAATGCTGTTCGGCCGTAAGCTGGACACAGCACGGCATAGTCTGTGGAGGGTTAATCGTGCCTCACTGGGCTGAGCAATAGGGATGGAGGCTGGGACTGTTAGGCTTAGTCACAGCACCACACCAACAGCTGCACCAGCTCTGAGCACAGTGTTATCATTTGGAGGAAGGGAGGGGAGGGGGCGGGTGGACCCTCACACTACACTGCTGACACACACACACACATACACACACACACACACACACACACGTACACACTGGAGCAAAAGAGGGTAGTGCTCGATTAGGGCAGACAAGCAGCCGTCTGGGACTCCACCTGATCCTGAGCCTGACAGTGAGGTGTGCAGTGGGGAAGGGAAGCAAACGCCCCAGTGAGACATAGCCCATCTTTGGGTGGCAGCATCCTGTTGGTGACAGTGGCAGCAGACAGGTCAGCACTGGGAGTCTTGGGACTCTAGGGTCAGCTTGTAGGGTGTTGGCAGAAGCAGTAGTTTTCTCTGCATCTCGTGCCACTGCAATGGAGCGCAGTGAAAGCACTCTCTCAAACCAATCAGGTGAGCTATTTATCTGATGTTTCTCCCGCAACTTAACAAGTTAGTGTTGAAAAGATGATGATGAGAATGAGAACTTTTATTTCATATCATTTTCTGTCCTTTTGTGATATCTTGTAATGCCACACTTGTGAGTCTATACTTGGAGGTTTTTCCTGAACAGTGTTGTTTTCTGACTGTGACTGTAATGTTAACCATGTGGCATTTGTTTACATTTGTAAAGCTTTGTTTCTCCTTACCTGACTGTTCCTAAGGGTGCTCTGTTGTGATTTGACAGTTTTTCATTCCCCTCTCACCTACCAATCTTCTGGCCCATCTCTCTCTTCCCTACCCATCCGCTCCCTCCCATCTGTTTTCTGTCTGACTGGGTGTTCTATGTCATGCTAACAGCACCTTTCACCTTCAGTCTTACTCAGGTGCACAAAGACACCTGTGACTGTTCAAGCCGTTTTACATAGCAGGCTTTGTTGTTTGTTACCATAGCGCATCGCTTTAGTTGTTAGAGCCTGTTACCTGATCATGTGTAATGATAATGGACAAAACTAACTTTTTTACTCTCTTGCAATGCTCCTATTCCTCAGCATTCACAATTGAGTGTCTCCCTATGTAGTTATTAATGATTGTGTCCTTATCCAGTAATTCATAATTGTGTATATAAACTAAGCAGGTGTATCTAAGTACTCTCAATGAATACATTTGAAGTCTTCATGACATAAGAAAATAGTAGTTGTAATTGTTTGTTTATGTTTCGATTAAATGTTTTTCTTTGTTAAGGTGTGCTGTAATGCTTGGTGTGAAGATAACCTGTCTATGTTACATCTGCTTTATGACAGGAGATGAGAGCCCCATAGAAAGTAGCCCTTTTTTCAACAGCTACTACGATGGAAAAAACATGGCCCTTTTTGAGGTGCGTTATCCTATCATGAATACAGAAGTAGCCTACATTCAGTACACTGTGTTCTTTAACTCCATCCTAAACAGTACATTTCATATTTATTGTAACTTGGCATGATGACATGTTGGCAATAGTGACATGCACATCTGTGCTATCTCCTGTTAGGAATCGCCTGTGGAATCTGTTACTGAGTCATGTTTCATTCTCTCTCTCTCTCTCTCTCTCTCTCACTCTCTCTCTGTCTCTCTCTCTCTCTCTCTCTCTCTCTCTCTCTCTCTCTCTCTCTCTCTCTCTCTCTCTCTTTATCTCTCTCTCTCCATTTCTCTCAAAAATGACAGGAGGAGATTGACAGCACCCCGATGGTGTCGTCTCTCCTCAACAAACTGGCCAACTACACCAACCTCACTCAGGGGGTCGTGGAGCACGAGGAGGACGAGAACGATGATGGTGTCAAGAGGGTCACCTATAAGGTGGGTTTTGCTTTGTATTCTCCACAAATCCTGTGTGATGTTCAGCGTGAATGAGCAGTTAACAGCCCCCAGAGAGGGGAGCAGGAGAACCTCCCCATATAATCTTTCCATTCTGAAACAGATTATCCTCAGTACTTTGTTATGACTAATCTGCTCGGGGTGGCCGTGTGAAATGTAAACACTTGAGAGATGATTAATCATTGCACGGCTTAGATATGACAGAGGGGATTTGTTTTAATTTGGTCAATTGCGGTGTGTAAGTCAGAGGCTGCTGCTGGCCCCATTGTATTACCCCTGGGGGTCGGGGAAGCATACCTTCCATCAGACTAAAAGGTGCCATGGACATTAACAGTTCATCTGCTTGGAGTGAGGGAGAAAAGCTAATTACACTTTATGGCCTCATTACATAAATGATTGTTAGCTTTGGCAATTAGCTTTCACTGGTCACATGGGAAAACTCATGGGAACACCTTTTAAATGTATTTTTAAAAATTCATGGCACATGGTTTTTAAATAACTGTGCAAAGTAGCTCGTAAGATGATAAATGAGTTACTGATTTTATAAATGTGGTAAAATATACATTAAAAAATTAAGTAGTTCTTATACAAAGGTAAATCAACTAATTATTCCTACAGTTATTCAACTTAATATTGTCACATATGCACTCTCACAGTATCTCAACCCCTATACATTCCTTTGACTTTCCCATGAAATTATGTGCTCAGCGTTTGGATGGGTGGTTTTGTTTATGATGTGCTGTGTTGTGACTACTTCAGAAGGTCCCAAAACAATGGAAAGAATATTCCTCATTTGCAAACACAAGGGCACAGGAACTGGACAAATTATGAGATGAAGGGAGATAGAAAATTAACACTTACAATACAACTCAGCATTTGGCTATCAAAAAAAATAGAAAAAATGTGTGTGTGTGTGTGTGTGTGTGTGTGTGTGTGTGTGTGTGTGTGTGTGTGTGTGTGTGTGTGCATGCATGCGTGCTCACGTGTGTGTGTGTGTGTGTGTGTGTGTGTGTGTCTGTGTGTGTGTGTGTCTGTGTGTGTGAGAGTGTGCCTGTGTAACAGCAAAACACTAAAAGTGAGCATCTTTAGTGCAAATGTTTAAATTACTGTTTATCAGACAAGTTTAGAGTCAAACCCAGTTTGAGGACAACAATCTGTTCAAGAAAACCTAAATAGTCCATACAAAAAGTACTTATTGTCAGACATATAGCTCAAGTTCAGGGCATAGATGACCACCGGTGGTGTAGGCACAGGTGTAATACTCAGGGTAGCTCTACTTAAAAAGACAGAGATCACATGATTAAAAGATGTTCTGAGAGAAGGGTAGTGCTGAATTTCCAATGGAGTTTCATGAAAAGGTCAGCACAGACTCTTTACCGGTTTCATGCAGACAAACGTCATGTGGTGGCTGACAAAACTAGATTACCCTGAAGGGTGATTGAGTTTTCTGCGTGCCTTGTGTCATCTTTTACCCCCTGCTGTTGCAGCAGTCCAGTGCAGCCAGTGAGCAAGACCATCATAACATATCAAGCAAATCACAATGAATGTAGTCACCTGGGAACTTATTCACAAGGCATTATACCTAACTGTTACAAATTCTAAGAAATGTTTTACTTGAGTTTTTACACTATGAGTTTTTTTTAAACCCATTTACAAAGCTGTTGGAACGAAAGTGTGACAACATCTAAGATAAGATATGCTATGTTTGACATCAATTCTCATGGGTGAGCTTGCTTACAATGGCCATGCTGGTTGCCTTATTTCTGTGGAGCCGGTAAATAAGGAAAAACATATCAACTTATAGATGGTGTGTGGGGTTTACAGCTACAGTTATACCTTACATGTATATGCATAATCCTCAAGGAATGTTTGGGGGCACATGGGCAAGCAGAGCTTAATGGCATTGTAGTTGACATTGTAGTACACATAAGCAGAATACAGCAGCATTAGAAGATTGGTGGGGCCAGGACAGTGCCACAATGGTGCTCCTGTTTGTTTTTCTAAAGAGATGGGATATTTAACACATCAGTTCTAAACATGGCAGGGTCAGTCAGAGGGTAATTGTTATGTAGTAAAGCTGTGTTGTATAATTTGTTGCTACTGCTAAAGCCTGTGAGCCTTGCCTGCTTTGCAAGGTGTCATTTTAACACCCCACCACTGACATTAAATAATTTTCCTGTTCCATCCCAAAGGGTCCTCAGATGGGTACCTTCATTGGGGTGTTCCTGCCCTGTGTCCAGAACATTCTGGGAGTCATTCTCTTCCTACGGCTCACCTGGATCGTGGGTACAGCCGGTATCCTGGGCTCCTTAGCCATTGTCTTCATGTGCTGCGCTTGCGTGAGTTCGATTTGTGATATCAAATACAATTTATTTGTCAAACCATTACCATTATTATTGCTATTACATACTAGTTATTAAGTGGACTTAAGCCTGCAATGTCATCACAAACAGGTGATATGTTATTAACTGTGAATGGATGATAGTGCTGACATTTAACTTGCAATTTTATGCCCTCATCCCATTCTCTTGTGCTTTTTTGTTTCAGACCATTCTAACAGCAATATCTATGAGTGCCATTGCAACTAATGGTGTTGTTCCGGGTATGCTATTTCCCCTTTTTCATTCAACAGTCACATCAATCAAATGGCTGGACAACAGTCAAATGGCTGCCCTATTGTATGGTAATGGCACTTGGTGTAATTTCCTGTTTTTATTTTAATGTCTTCTGCTGCAGCTGGTGGTGCCTACTACATGATCTCCAGGTCTCTGGGTCCAGAGTTTGGGGGAGCTGTCGGCTTGTGTTTCTACTTGGGCACCACGTTTGCTGGCTCCCTATACATCCTTGGCACCATTGAGATCCTCTTGGTAACAGGAAGTCTTATTGTTTCATTGTCACTAAATGCTTCAAGTAACTGATGAGTTGATAACATAAGTGTGTGTAGATCTCAGATAGAGGTAATATTCTGTTAAGAAATGCAGACAAAAGTCAACAGTCCTACTTGAGTACTTGCAAAAGTTTCCTTACGATGTTGGACTAATTCTTCCAGTTATCTAGCTACAAAGTTTGACATACAGTATATTTTCTATTTGTATTGTCTTGTCAGACCTACATTGTGCCAGAAGCAAAGCCATTTTCATCAGAGCAGCCAGGGGGTGAGGAAAATAACATGCGAGTCTATGGCACCTGCTGCCTCGCTCTCATGGCCCTGGTGGTGTTTGTGGGAGTCAAGTACGTCAACAAGCTGGCCTTGGTCTTCCTGTCCTGTGTGGTGCTTTCCATCATGGCCATCTATGCAGGTGTCATCAAAACTCTCATCGAGCCCCCTGACGTCCCGTGAGTCTGACTTGTACTACTACCTGCAACCCTTTAATCAAACAGAGGCCTCAGCGGTGCACTAAAATAAACACAGGGACCACTCAGATGCCTTGTGTCTTACTATAGGTTTTTTTCGTCTAAAAGCCCTGCCTTTGTTCCTCTGTAGAGTCTGTCTGCTGGGAAACCGATCCTTGCAAAGCCACGGGTTTGACTTGTGTCAGAAAGAGGTGGTAGAGAACAATGTGACGAGACCCACACAACTGTGGAAACTGTTCTGCCCAAATTCCTCCAACGAATTCTCCTGTGACGAGTATTTCAATTTGAACAATGTCACTCAGATCCAGGGCATCCCAGGCCTACTCAGTGGAGTGATCTCAGGTATGCCAAAATGCAATTTCATTAATGACTTAGTGCAGATATACAAAGTTATAGCTTAGTCTCGTGATTCCCTTCCATTAAAGTCTCAGTTTCATATCTACAGTACTACTGTGTTGCATTATGGTTAATCATTTATTGAGAGATAGAGACAGCACCCTGTAAACAGCTAAGGTAACCAGGTAACCAGACTTGACTGCCGTTCCACAGACAACTGGTGGGGGGACTACGGCCCCAGTCAAATGGTGGTAGAGAAGAGGATGCCTTCTGTTCCGGTGCCAGAGGACAAAGCCGAGGGCCACCATGGCCACTACGTGCTAAATGACATCGCCACCTGCTTCACGCTGCTGGTGGGAATCTACTTTCCTTCAGTTACAGGTGAGTGCAATTCCTAATTGTGATCTCCTGGTGTGGAAAAGTCTGTTCTAATTTGAGGAGGAGAATAGAAAAGGCCGTTTTTTTGTTAGAAGCCGAGGGACTCCCAGGCACATATCCGATTGCTAGTTGATAGACAGTGTTGATAAGAGTGTGTCGTTGGTCTGTGTGGCATTGCCATTAAAAATGTAATGTGTGTTGTAGGAATCATGGCTGGATCTAACAGGTCTGGAGATCTAAAAGATGCTCAGAAGTCCATTCCCACTGGCACCATCATGGCCATAGTTACTACATCATTCATCTGTATCCTTTCAAAAGACTTCTGCCCACCAGACAACTATCACCCCTTGCCCTGTGTGCTTGTGTGTGCATGTGTGTGTGTGTGTGTGTACATGTCCATCCATAATGTTTTAATTATTTCTTTAACATAACTTCAGACTTTTCCTGTGTTTTGCTATTTGGGGCCTGCATTGAAGGTGTGGTTCTCAGAGACAAGTAAGTTTTTTCCCCCACTGATCACTGCTAATTACTAGTTTTTATACAGTGTATTTTTGAAGAATATCTAAAGAATTCTCCAACATACCCCTAAAAGGTTGCTGTCCCATCCTCACCTTGTACTGTGATACCTGTGACATAACGGAGTCCCTTAATTATGCTATAAGTTCTGCATGACACATATATAAGAGATTACCATCATGGTTTCAGTTGACATTAGCATGCTGACACAGTCAGATTTATATCAGCTCTAGTTTCACGATAGCCGTTTCCCTTGTTGAGAGCTTGCGTGAGTGATAGGAAGCACTGAATGGGCTTGAAGCTCACCTTACTCTGTCGGTCTAACCCACTGACCTAATGAACTAATTAGTCCCTATCAATGCTGCAACACCTCACACACCACCCCGCACACCACCCCACCCCAACCTGTTCGTTCTTTTCAAATTAGAAAGTTAGAAACTCTACCGAGTGTCCTGGTTTTCAGCAATCAAAATATGGTCACCCTAGACTTGTGAACTCTTTGACTTAATTGACCCAACTAAATGTCTGAATGGCACTTCTAAACCATTCTGTAAGAGCTTACACATAGTGACATTTCTCAATTGAAGTCAATGAAAGAAATAGATGGTACTACCATTGCCACTTCCACAACCTGCTTGTCTTCAAAACCACTGTAAGTGACTTGTGACGTCACCCATTTTGCAGTCTAGTGATCTCTAGGTCAGTGCTCTAACCCCTTTCTGGCACCCGTACACTGTCAACATACAGTACCATCACATTAGACTCTCAGCTGTGTATGCACACCTACAGGATTTACCCCTCAGCTTGACATTTTAAACACAGTTGCTCATGAGCTCAGGCCCTCATAGATCTTAGCGCATTGCTGTAGCAATTGCTTAAGTTTTTCTTGGAACTTAGCTGCCCCCCCCCCCCCACCCCTCAGTACCCTTGGGTTTCTGTTTGAGCCTCTGTCATTCTGTAATTCTGTCAGCAGTTATTATGCCATTTGTGTGTGCTGTACAAGACAGTGGACACTGCTACGTGCCCTGACTCTACTGCTGCTAATGTTTATGTCTGTGCTTATCTTTCTCTTGTGTGTATTTTAAGACTGTCGTGCTATTTGAACTACTTCATTCTGCCATGTTGCCATGTCAGTGCATGTTTGTCTAGTGGTTGATTATTTCTGAATATGAATACATTTATTTCGGCTGTGAAATCTGAAAGTATGCATGCAAATATTTACTCAACTGGTAAATATTTTTCATCTTGCCTGCGTTTCCCTTTTGGCTTTGTGTGTGCTTTAACAGATTTGGTGAGTCAGTTGAAAAGAAACTAGTGATTGGTTTACTGTCCTGGCCATCTCCATGGGTCCTTGTGATTGGCTCATTCTTCTCCTGCGCTGGGGCAGCCCTTCAGAGCCTCACTGGAGCACCCCGTCTGCTGCAAGCCATTGCACGAGATGGCATTGTTCCATTCCTGCAGGTGTGTGAGCACACACAGTCACAGTCGGCTACAATTTCACAGACACACACACACACACACACACACACACACACACACACACACACACACACACACACACACACACACACACACACACCACATACTAACACATGCATACACAAAATTAATTGCACACACATCATTTGTTAGCTGTAACATTATTCATCAGTACAAATGTAATGTAATATTTGACACCTTTAATTTAATGATTAGCCTGCGTACGATGAGGTGTTTCTCCATAGACATTAACCATGACAATTGGCAGGTATTTGGTCATGGGAAATCCAATGGAGAGCCCACTTGGGCCCTGCTGTTGACTGCTGGCATCTGTGAGATTGGGATTCTAATAGCTTCCCTGGACTTGGTTGCTCCTATCCTTTCAATGTGAGTGCACCTTTACTTAGACAGACAGACAGACAGACAGACAGACAGACAGACACACACACACACACACACACACACACACACACACACACACACACACACACACACAAACAAACACTACATTTCCTCATAACAGAAACCTTGTTTGCCTTTTTCCTTTTTTGTCCTGCATATTTTTATATTGAGTTTTATTTTACGGTAATCTCTCTCGGGGTTTTCATCTGCTGTCAGGTTCTTCCTGATGTGTTACCTGTTTGTCAACTTGGCCTGTGCTGTCCAAACATTACTGCGCACTCCAAACTGGAGGCCAAGATTTAAATTCTATCACTGGTGAGTCATATCCATGGTGTCCTATAAAAGTTTCATATTTAATGTGAATTACATCCATTGCTTCTCAGTTAAAACAATGACAACAGTCATTGTAATGTAATGATATAGTGATAGTATGATTGTAATGATATAGTAAAAATATAAGCTTTTTTATTATTTAATGTTAAGATGTAACTATTACATGTAACAGAAGCACAGTGGCAGCTCATAGCCTGAACTGCAGAGGTCATCATTAATGTGATGTTTTTTTACAGGACTCTCTCATTCTTGGGCATGAGCCTGTGCCTCTCGCTCATGTTCATCTCCTCTTGGTATTATGCCCTGGTGGTGATGTTGATCGCTGGATGTATCTATAAGTACATAGAATACAGAGGGTAAGATGGCTGACCTTTCACTGTCTCTTACACTCGCCTCGGTCTGAGTGATTACACTGTTGAGTTCAGATTAAGTAAAACTACCAGATTAAGTATTCTAATGAGGCAATAGATATGCTGTGTGAAGACCACTGGTGACAACAATTTCTTTCTACATATTAGTTACATATGCCATGCTTAGCTTATGAAATGACATGTAGTTGTTGACTATTCTCAGGGCGGAGAAGGAGTGGGGTGATGGCCTTCGAGGGCTATCGCTTAATGCAGCCTACTATGCGCTCGTCAAACTGGAAGATGCACCTACTCACACCAAAAACTGGAGGTGAACTGAAATGTGACAAAAAAGATATACATACATACTTATTATTTTGGTGATGATTTTTCAAACTGACCTAGACAGCGAGAAGAAGCTTAGTTGTTGTGGTTCAATTTTAGATAAAACAATTGTAAATGTAAATTTAACTCAAATCTTAATCAAATGAGCAACACAAAACATGAAGGTACTGTCTAGGGTGAAAGGTAGTGTCCCACCACAAATTGTTTGGTGGGGTTGTCCGCCTTGCCCTTCATCTCTCCACCTGGTCTAATTTGTGCTCACCCTACACCACCTCTACTCTACCGCCTATCCCCTACCTCCTCCCCCCTACCCCCTACCTCCTATCCCCTATGCCCTACCCCCTATCTCCTATCTCCTACCCCCTATCTCCTACCCCATACATCCTGCTCTTACTTCTCAAGGCCACAGCTGCTGGTGCTGCTGAAGCTGGACACTGACCTGGCAGTCAAGCACCCCCGCATGCTGTCCTTTACCACCCAGCTGAAGGCTGGTAAGGGCCTGACCATTGCCAGCTCTGTGCTGGAGGGCTCATACAAGACCAGAGGCTCTGATGCCAAGCACTCTGAACAGGTAAGAGACCCAGCAGTAGTCTCCCGACTCAGATGGAGCATGTCTGAGGGTCACTGTGGCAGTGTTTCTGGAGACAGTGCTGTAATTTTAACTAATCTATCCCAGACTGGGAGGGGTGTTGCGAGGAGATAAGGTGTGGGCAGGCAGGCCAGGTCATGGCAGGGCCAGTGGGGTAGGAGCTAGGTGGAGACGATCATGATGATGGATTGCACGGCATCTGGCAAGGCATCTTTTAGTATTTCACAATAGTGGAGTTATTTTCACTTTTGTTTTTCATGCATTTCACAACTGTTCTCAGAATTGAGGTGGAGCCTTAGATAATTCACAAACCACGTTTTGCTCTCCTACATACAATTGTTAGATTAGACAGATGCATTTCTCACACCTTTTGTTGGTGATACCACAAAAAGATTCCAAGTAAGGGCTGCAACACACACTGACATTGTATTATGATATTATAGTGCTGTGATGTTTTTACGCTGTAAGTTTTTTTTGTCATGCCAGGTCCTTTCATGACTTTTTCAAAAGCTTAGTGCTTTTTGTCTCAGTTCATTTTTGTAGTGTGCCCTGCTATATATGTTTGGTGTGACCTTAATTTTGGACAGCATTCATTCTCTTTAACTTATTCAGTTTACCTCATTGGAGAATACTATGACTTCTTTTTTTAAATTGCCATGCCATTAAATGCACCAGCCAGATAATTTTGGGGTAAAGGTATTTATTAGCAACAAATATATTAGCAAGTTTATTATATATATTAGCAATGTATATTAGCAAGTGTAAAGATGCACATAACGTAGTTTGGTTAGACATCGCCATGGCAATGATATTTTTTCCATGGAAGACACATGACTATTGGGTGTGTCTGAGTAGTGAGTTGGACTGGCTCCCATTCCTTCATGTCAGCGTATTCCTGACCTGTTGTAGAAAAAGAGAAAAGAAAGCACACCATGCTCGTGTTGTCTACGTGGTTGTCTGATAATGCTCTCACCTTCATTTGTGCCCCCTTTTTCCAACCTGTGGTCTGTACTGCCTGCAGAACGTGAGGTCTGCCATGTCAACGGAAAGGACGAAAGGCTTTTGTCACGTGGTGGTGTCGTCCAACCTGCGGGATGGCTTCTCACACCTGATCCAATCTGCAGGCCTGGGAGGCATGAAGCACAACACGGTGCTCATGGCCTGGCCTGCCAACTGGAAGCAGGCAGACAACTCTATCTGCTGCACCAACTTCACTGGTGAGACGGCATGGGCACCTGCACTCCATGTTATGGTGTTGATCATGCAGAAGATGTGACTGTCATCTGAAATTGGTTGTATTAAAAGTCCAAGAACAGTGAAGTCAGTTTTATTCATTATAACAAAAGTAACTTAAAAATGTTATCCCCTTTTAATGACAACTTCGCGCTAGCAGAAATACTGGAAAATTATCAGTAACAAACTAGTAGTGATCAGATGTCTTACAATTTATCTGGAATGTTTTATTGTCTTGATAGACCGGTTGGACAGGAGAGATGATATGCTAATATTTCTTAAATAGCAGAATCATGAACACATGAACATGCCAGGTGCTGATGGATTTGTTGTCACTACCCCAATGAGCAAGTAAAAGCCTTGTCTGAAAACCTGCAGATCCTGCACTGTCATTAAAAATAAGGGCTACTATGTTGTATACTTGAAAAGAAATTCAGCCATGAGCTTGCCATTCTAATAGATGTTCCCGCGCCTCACAGAGACAGTCCGAGAGACCACAGCAGCTCACCAGTGCCTACTGGTGGCCAAAAATATCGACCATTTTCCTGCTAACGATGAGCGCTTGGAAGGAGGCACCATTGATGTGTGGTGGATCGTCCATGACGGAGGCCTTCTCATGCTACTGCCCTTCTTGCTCCGGCAACATAAAGTATGAACAAGGCCCCATCTCACTTACCAGCTCACTTTCTCCATCTCCTCCCTCCCTCCTGCACTTACTCTTTCATTTCCTCTAAGACATCACATTGTGCAAGACAATGGCATATTGTTTCATTTTACTGGCAGAGTTTGGTGTTATTACAGCATCTTCTTTTTCGAAATCTCTTTCCTTTTAGATGATTAGATGCATTTTCCTTTTAGGGATTTTTTCAATAGGAAGCAACCTCTAAGTATAGCCCATTGTCTATATTTCAGGTCTGGAGGAAATGTAAAATGCGCATATTCACAGTTGCGCAACTCGATGACAACAGCATTCAGATGAAGAAGGACTTGCAGAGGTTCATGTACCACCTACGCTTAGATGCTGAGGTGGAGGTGGTCGAGATGGTAAGCCACATCATATCTCTTTCCAAAAAAAAAAAAGTTTGGTAGTAAAAGTTTGCACACCACTATCTCTTATTGTGTGGAGAGGTGGGAGTCTTCAGGCTCACTGAGTGAAAGTCCAGCCATGTATTGTTTCTACCTGTGCACATGACACCAGTTATATATCTGTACCTGGCTGAAGACTTGTGCTGATTAGAATCAGTTCGTTCAGAATATCAAAATTTGATATTGATTCTTACTATGAAACTACATTATCCATTTCTGATGTTGTGTATATCAAAAAGTACACACATTTATCTGCTGATTTGACCATTTATAAAGTATTACCAACAATGTGTTTTATTACATTTTGAACCAATGGTTTGAAAAACACTGTAACAACTGTATAATTTGGTGTATTCTCCTTAATTTTCCTTTTCTCCCATGAAGCATGCAAGTGATATCTCAGCCTTCACCTATGAGAAGACTCTGGTGATGGAGCAGCGATCTCAGATGCTGAAACAAATGCAGCTTTCAAAGACAGAGCGGGAGAGAGAGGTACTATGCACACAAGACATACAAAACCACTGTCATCTTGGTGCTTGCCATTGAGCATAACCTTGGGCGCTCTATCGGGAAAGCATTCTTTCTGTTTAGTAGAAGTATTTTATGAGGGGGTGAAGTTCAGGTTCAGAGAACATTGCTGTGCCTTTGCTCCGGGACAGAATTACAGTAACTCATTAACCCATTACAACAACCAGTTGAACATTATTTGGCAATATTTATTCCAGGTTTAAACAACATAGGAGAAATTCTGTAATCTATTAAAGTAGCATTTCATTCTGATAACCAGTCATGGTATCCACAATCTGGTAGTGATAGCCTTGGATCTGCAATCTGTTGCAGTGTTGTTTGTAAATTATGTCTGGCTTCCCTCATCCTGCTACCAAACTCTGAGGGCACTGTGTGCCTTGGACCCAACTCCCCAAATTCAGCTTTACACACCCCTCATGCACCCCTTATGCACCCCTCATGCACCCCTCATGCACCCCTCATGCACCCCTTATGCTCCAGCTTCCTTCAAGTGATCATATCAAACATACTTTAAGGACTGTGTTGAACAGGACATTATATCTGACTTCTATCTGTATCTGTGTTCACATAGGCACAGTTGATCCATGACAGGAACACATCAGCCCACGCGTCCCAGAGTGATAGAGCAGCCACCAGCCCTGTCCACATGACCTGGACCAAGGAGAAGCTTGTGGCGGAGAGAAATCGCAACCGCGAGGCCACCATGGGTGTGCGTGACATCTTCAACATGAAACCGTAAGCACGCCCTCTAGTGTCTGCAGTGTTCATTACCTGTGATACATGCATACTGGTCTTTTACTGAGTGTTTACACATAGTGATGTGGCATACGTTATTACATGTAACAATATGATAGACCAGTAGAGATGCTTCTAGCGCAATACTTATTAATATTAACTAAGCAACTAAGTGTGTCTGTGTTCTTTTTGTTTCTCCCTCTAGAGAATGGGGTAATCTGTAAGTAAACATTTCCCTTTGTTTGTGTGCATGCTGGGCATGTATGGGAATAAGTGCGTGTGTTTGGCTATGGTACTGATACTCCAGTCACTTGTTGAATGATACACACATAAATGTGCATTATTTTGCATGTTTGACATAACCAAAGTTGGGACCAAATGTGTGACTGTGTTGATGACTAAGCTTGGTATAGGTAATTATTAGCTATATTTATAGCTTAGCTATACAGTGCATGTGGTGCTGTTGTTTAATTTGTTTTCAGATGTTCTGTTGAAGAACACGATACTTAATATAAATTCTAAATTGTATTCTTGTATTTATTTCCGTTCTCATTGTTACATTGTTTAATTCTTTTCTGTTAAATATGTCTGTTTAGTTTTCCCCCTCCTACTGTCATTACTTGTGTCCACTCAGCATTGTCATTCAAAGGGCAGTAGTTTTCAACTGAAAATACAAATCAACTTTTACGCCTTCACTCTCCAACTCCACTGATGATCATACATTTTAAATCTTACAATAGCATTCTGTGGCAGAGTGGTGAAGTCCTCCTGTTTAAACACAGATGCCAATGACCACACACACACACTGCCCCTCACACAGCCAGGGTACATGTGAAATATTTAACCAACACTTCTCTTGCTGAGGGCACTGACTGTGTATGTCTCTTAGGAACCAGTCCAATGTGCGTAGAATGCACACGGCAGTCAAACTGAACGAGGTTGTGGTCGGCAAATCTCAAGATGCTCATCTGGTGCTGCTCAACATGCCGGGTCCACCGAAGAGCAGGGAGGGCGATGAGAACTGTATCCTTTCACTATGGCGGAGACTGATTGTGTGAACGAGTCTCCCATAAATCAAGCAAATGTAAAAATGACATTGACAAATCAGCACTTTGAATTATATATTTATATTAGTTTCATAACTTCATAGTTTACTTAACAGTGTTAAACACCTTTCAGTCTTGGCTTTTTTGCCATGTATGAATTGTCTTGTGTTAAAAGTTGCAGTACAAACTTCATAAAACTTTTCATCCATGCCGTCTGGAAACATAAACCCTGCTGTTCCCCCGTTTCACTGCGCAGTCTACCTATCCTTGACCGTCCTCTCTCAGACATGGAGTTCCTGGAGGTTCTGATGGAGGGGCTGGACCGGGTGCTGCTGGTCCGTGGTGGGGGCAGAGAGGTCATCACCATCTACTCTTAGCACCAGCCCAGGCCTCAGCCAGGAGGAGGAGGGGGGCAAGGGCGCAGCTAGTGGGCACCAGCTGGCAGAGGGACCTTGCCTACCCACTGTAGTCCTTAAGCTACTGGGCACAGCCTTGGACAAAGCAGAGCCAGTGAGGCGTGGGTAAAGGGATGGGGGTGAAGTGGGGGTTAGGAATAGAAGGAGAGACTGTGGCAAAAGAAGAAGAAAGGAGGGGCAGGTGTGACTTACCTGCCTGCACTAGAGGACTGCTATGGGAGGGGGACCTGTCTCGCAAGATGACGAACACAGTGTTCCTCAGTCGGGGGTCAACACAGATCTCTGGTTCACCGCCTGCAGTCTACCTGTGGCCCATTGCTCTGGCTGGATGTGTAACGCATTACTGAGGAAGATGAAAGAGGGACTTTGTAATTCATAGAGCAATCTCCTGATGTAGCATTGAATTAATGTTCATGGACATGACACTTTTTTAATTTAGGGGTTTTCGCAAGAGCTGCAGAGGAGTTTTAGACATGGTATTTTCATTTATTTATTCGTAAATTTTTAATTTCACAGCAAAACTGGGTTATGATTTTAGATTGAACACATGAACATCTTTGTACATAATGCTTAGAGTGTAAACAATAATCAGTCAACTACTAAATATGGTCCCTCAAAATGCACTGTGCGGAAAGTACATATGACATCCATACAGCATGCGATATGTGCATGTAACATCCGTACTACAATTCATTTCAAGCCGCTAAATGCAGTTTCATACTTTGAGGCAGTGCCTCTATGGTACATTTCATTGTTAGTCACGAGGAACAGACATATATGCAGTTGGCTGGTGGTTATTTTGTTCCCATATCACATGTTGTGGAACTGAAATGCAACCCTCAGCACTTCGTGTACCTACAGGTTGTCATGTGACTTCTGTGCCCTGTTCTGTATATTTGTTGGTTATAGTTATGTTCAAGTGTGAAAATGGCAGTCTTATTTGAAAGTGTATTTTCATTTCAGTATTTACATTAAAGCAGATTCAAAACATTGTATTTAAAAAACACTCATTTCTGCACTGATTGTCTGGTTAATGTAATCATGTGTAAATATTTGAAGGTTTCGCCAAATATATGTTTAGAGTTAGCTGTCTCGCACAAGAAACTGATTTGAAACAAAATTTTGTTGTAATTGATGAGTGCACACACATACGCATATGCACATGTCTGCACACATTCTCTCTCTCTCTCATGAACATGTACGCCCACACACGCACGCACACATGCACACACCACACACACACACACACACACACACACACACACACACACACACACACACACATACACACAGTCTGCACTGATCCAGCATATCCACACACACTGTTGTGTAATTAATGAGTTAAACAGTGTTGTACAGTGTAGGATGTACATGCCATAATGTTATATTTTAATGTCATTTGAGTCTGTGTGTGCCAAATGATTATTATACTTTATTCATTTCTGAATCAGTTGTTAGTTCTTGTTGGGACTTATGTCTATGTCCCCTTGGATGGCCATAGCAGCCTGAAGCAGCTTGTTGGGTCCACGTGTTTGTATCTGTATGGACTTAGAGTGAAACCGAATAGAAGTGCTAGTATGATGAGGGTGTATCTGTTGTTAAAAGAACATTTTCTGTACACTGGATTTTTGTAGATTTTTTTCCATGCAGTTTTCTGTTAGATTTTTCCTCTTATTCTTTGTTCCTTGTTTCTGTTCTTGGTCTTACCACACTAAGATCTTGTGATTTAATAACTTTTGTAAAATAAATGCAAACCTTAAACATATTTATTTGTAGTGATTTTCACTGAAATCTATTAAATGTCCTCAAGGCTTTAGTGGCCTCCATAACTTGATTTTTTTTAAATGTCAGACATCGCTTACAAGTTCAAAGAGTAGGGCTTAGAGCAACTTGTCAACATGCCACCTGAAATCGGACAGTGTTGACACTTTTTCTCCAACACAAATCCTGAAAGAGGGTCACACATCTGCCACAACAGGCTATAATTTTGTTAACCAGCATATTTCCAAAGCAAAACGTTCTGCATTCCTTTCACATAACCTATATGCATCAAACTGAATTGACATAGCAGCAAACAACACAACTTTGTCTGGAATATTTATTAATAGTATATGAAGCAGAGAGATGAAGGAGGCTTCACACTTTACAATGTTATCACTCATAATACATATTTAAAAATCCATGACATTGATTTTTTTGCTACATCAAACATGTGCTCACACATACTTTTAGTCATTTTCCACAAATACCTGAGTTTACTCAGAATTACACAAACGTTTGGCTGCTTCTCCCAGGAGCATGCAGATCAGATTTCACATGAGTGTCTATTTTCAGTTTCCCCCACTGTCCTGGCATTTCTTATCATGTGCCTGGTAATCACTGGTTTACAACAGCTCTCTGATTCTACATTTTGTCCCCGTGCAGACAAGCACAGAGAGCCTCTGTTCTGTGTCACTTGCTGTTGGACTGGGAACTGCTGAGATGCCTATTAGAGACTCTGCTCCCGGTCCATCTGTCTCAGGCTCACTGTAACGCGGCCCTGATGCTGGCTAAACGGGTGGGACACGAGCCATGCACTCCCACTCGTTCCCACTTGTATTTTTCCTATGCCAGTTGACCCAAATCATCATCATCATCATTACCCGATCTCATTAGAGGAAATTGGTGGGTGGGGGAACGGGGGGGCGTGGAGTTTAGTCACATTCAATATTTTCACAGTGTACTTGCATGCAGTTGGAAACACAAGGGGAAACAACACAGGTTCTGAACTTTCATCATGCCCGAGGAAAGAGCCATGTTACACGAAAATATCTAATGATCCATTAAACATTTTCATGATTGTTGTTTGTAAACAGTGCTATCCGTTTCGTGCCTCTTAGTAACAACAGTTACGTAGTGGTGTCTATATATCTGGGTCATGCTTTATATGGGTCATTTTTAGAACTTTTGGTTTTGGGTGTGGAAGATGAAGTTTGACTTTAGACCTTACTCCATTCCTCAATGTCACCATCACCAATTTGCACATTCACCATGTTCAGTAATAAAGCACAGTAGCACAGTTAGGCATAATGGTTTCATTTTTTTTAAAATAAAGGGAGCACACTAACAAACAACACCAACCAAATGTAACAGGAGCAAGACTTTGAGACTCTTTTTTGTGCCTATGAAATCACCAAATCAAAGAGCATTTTGAGCACTCAAATGTCAACTTGTGATCCAATAAGCACTTAGGACTGTCAGAAACCATGTAGCTGTGTAACCTAAAATTCTCATTTCAAGCTTCAGGCAAAAGGAGTCTACTCCAAAATACATAATACACAATACATCAGTGTTCAGATACCCATGTCTGTCTTCCACATCCTTTTCCTAAGTTTAAAACAAACAAACTTGCTTCCGCCGGAGAAGACCGAGCCTTTTACAACAGCTGTTTGCTTTACTTTGTGGTGTTAAACTCAGTAGTTGCTTTTCTTAAAAAGCGTCTTTTAAAAATGTGTCTTTAAAAAGCGTCAAAAAGCTTTTCTCTGTCTGTCAGTCATATTTGGGTCTGTCCTCCCCTGGGGGCTTTGATCACCTGGTGGTGGGCAGAGGGCTTTGTGTGGCTGTCAGCTCGCACTGGTTGTGGTTCTCTATACATTATACACAGTGTCATAATCCTGGCATAGGCATGAAAGAAAAGAGCCCTTCTTAATCTTGATGTCACAATCTCAAAGCAAAGGAGTCGAGGACCTTTTCAGCTCTAATGTGGTTTTCATACAAGACAGAGAGATGAGAGGAACTCATAGTGACATCTGTCTCTGAGAGAGAGAGAGAGAGAGAGAGAGAGAGAGAGAGAGAGAGAGAGAGAGAGAGAGAGAGAGTGTGTGTGTGTGTGTGTGTGTGTGTGTGTGTGTGTGTGTGTGTGTGTGTGTGTGTGTGTGTGTGTGTGTGTGTGTGTGTGTGCATGTTTCTGTGTGTGTATCTTGCATTCCACAAGCAGATGCCCTGTTTCAGACTTGATGTCTTCAACAAGACTGATGGTGTTTAATTACAACACAGGTATGACAATTATGCTATCTCATGTGTTCAAAATAAACCAAAGGCCTTTCATCCATGCACTGCACCGCATTTGCAAAGTAATTACCTCTTTGTGGTACTATATCATAATTTTGTTTGTGAATTTCATACTGCCTGAGAAGGGACTATGATTACGCAAAGCATAGAATATCAACATCTCGCACACATATGATGGGATTTCAGTCATATCTCAGTTGCCTTATTTCTCATGATGTCCTCTTGAGGTCTTGAAAGTTATGAAGGTCACGTATGATGTCCTATCCAGAGCTTTGACTTGTAAAGGGTTAACACAGCATTCAAATGTTATTGCTATAACTTTATTACCCCTATGGTAATGTGGGCCTTGTGAGATAGCATCTTATCTTTTGCATACACCATACAGTAAGACAAGGTTCCCACTGTGATCTGCTCATAAATTAAGACAATTGGATTGATGAGATGGATCCTGGGTAATTGGTGGCGCATGCATCGACAGATGAGGTCAGTGGTAGCGTGAGTTACATGTAAACTCCCTGACATAGCTGTCCCCAGTTTGGTATTCTCTCTGTCGCTCTGTCGCTATGTTTATCTGTCTCTCTTTGTCTCTTTGTCTCTGTCTATCTGTTTCTCTCTCTTTTCTCTGTCTTTCTTTTTTTCTTTCATTATATCTCTCTTTTTGTATGTCTCTCTCTATATACAATGCTAATGCAAAGTGACATTTTCTGTCTCTAAAATATTCTCCATCTTCTTGTCCATCCATTTTTACATTTGATAGGTCTCTCTGTGTCACTCTCCCTCTCAAACGCAGTAGCATGTTGTGCAACTACAAAAGCAGGAATTTTACCAAAGCAGTCATTAAATAAATACATACAAGACAAACAAATATGGTCCATAGTACAGTGTGTTCAAAGCAGGGTCTTGTCCCAGAAAGGTTATTGACTATCACTTGGGCTGTGGCACATTAATACATATTGGGCATCATTCAGTATATACCTCTTTGCCTTCTGCCAGTAAGACAGAGTAAATCTCTGTCCTCACCTGTCAAACAGTGACCACATATTCTATTCTTTTGGTTGCCATTATTTTTTTATTTGCCATTTTCATGTCAGTCTGTGGTCAATTAGCCAGTATTTAGAGTTGGGGTCAGACTCCACTTCCCATGTCTGTCTGTAAAGAGATATTTTGCTAATACATATTATCTGTTTCTCATCTCTCTCTCTCTCTCTCTCTCTCTCTCTCTCTCTCTCTCCCTCTCTCTCTCTCTCTCTCTCTCTCTCTCTCTCTCTCTCTCTCTCTCTCTCATGCTTCCCACCAGCTTGCATTCTTCACAAGTCACATTCTGTCAGAGCTTCCAGCGCTGTGAATACAGAAGCTGTTCCCTGGAGTCGCCACTTCCAAAACACAGACCATTAGTCTGGTTACCAAAGCAATCAATCAGCAACTGATAAACAAGTTCAGAGGGCTGCAGGGATACAGCTTTTTGTATGCTCTTTGGTTTCACAAGTGAGACTTTTGGAGTCTGCTTATAGCGACCTCATCTCAACCACAAGAGTCGTGATATGTACCCCGATATTTCCACTGTCCTAAAAGACCTGTCTGTGTCTGCATTTGACCTGTCTCTGTGTGTATTGTGGGGGTGAGGGGCTGGGAGTTACAGTGGGATATCCTAGTATGTTGTTACAGTGTATAATCCAGAGCAACACAAAACCAAGTTTTGGGAAATACAAAGCCCCATTGCTGCTCTTTCTTTCCGTGCCATAGTTTTTTTGCCACATGTGTAAGGCTATAGCACTGCATGAGCAGGAATGAATGAATGAATCTGTGTGAATGAACAGTGCACTGTTCGGTCTTCTGTTCCATTGCATCAGTGGCTCTCTGGTACTATAAGGAAATGCAAAGATTGCAGCATCACGTCAGCCTTCCGAGGTTTGGCCCTAGTGGAATTTTTTTTTTCTCATTTGCAACCGACGCTTGACAAAACTGTCACCCATTCCGAGACTTTCTCTGACTAGAAATAATAATGGCAATGCATAGTCATCAAAGTTGGGTCTGTTTGCAGGCAAGCACATGTGTATTTGTTTGCAATAACTTTTGCGCACTTCAAACACACTCTGCATCAATTTATGTAATTGCCAAAAGCTAATTTGCCCCTCTAAAGTTAGCAAATCTAACTAAGGCCATGGCCTGCCTCATCATATGATATTTAAGGTCTCAGTCAGTGGCCAGACAGCCATTACTGGGATGTATGGACATTTTCTGTATGGACCATGAAAGGCTTCCACACTGCACAGTTAAATGAGAAGAAATAACAAGACCTCAAGGGCAAAATGCATTAGAGAGCCTTGGTGGCATCTTCAGGAAAAGACAGGTGAGTTTTCTTGGGAGTAAGAGTTGAGAGGTTTCTCTTTTTTGGGTTTAGAAACAAAAGAATGGCCTAGCATAGGGAGCAGTGTTTAGAAGGGAACGCCAATACACAGATTAATCATTTTTTATTGTTATTATGATCGTTCACTTAAAATGTATTAGCCGTGCTGTAAAATCCAATGTCTGTAATATTCATTTTTAGTTTCCAGTTTTACTGTTTTTCTCAGTTTTATTTACTGTTTTTTCTTTTTCAAAATAATACTTTGAACTGAAATATGCACTTGGTGGAAATTCAATTTGTATAATATAATTAGCAACATTGCATGCATAGAGCTTAACATCTTGTTTGGGAATGTCTTCTTCGCTTTGACGAGCCCTCTTGTCTGAGAAAATGTCAGGCAGCAAACAAACTAAATGGAACCAGTGAACCAGATGTTGCAGTTTTGCCCCTAGTTCCGCTTTTACCTCATCAATTCCCATGGCTTAGGACAAGGTGAAATTGCATTTTATAATGCAAAGCCATTTAGCACAGGTCACAATGATTGCCACATTTCTTCCTTCTGAAAAACAACCATGTCGTAAGTATGGCTATGGCTTTGTTGGGCTCACCATAATGTGCATGACTACAGTAAACTCTGGCTTGAGTACAGGTGATTAGCCTCTTTTGGTCTAATAGCTTTCTCACTTAACCTTGGGGGCAGAGGTCATGACATTAGACCTTAATGTTGGCACATCATTTTTGTTAAGTAGCTTCATTTCATGGTGCTTCAGTAGCATGTAAAAATCACCCCATCGCTGAGATGAGGGTTAACCTTGTAATATGACTGAGAATTAAGTTAATATTTTCAGGGATATAAGAGACAAGTGATGATGGTGATTATCAGACATATGTATAGTTTATACCTACCTATTCACCACACACCTTCTCTGACTTAGAGGGCTGAATTCATAATACAATGGGTATTGTTGTGGATGTGTCACTAAGCATCTCTTTATCTGATGAAGCCTGAATATGTACTTCTGCGTGGGCTGCAGGGATCATTACATCAGCATGTTAACCCAAAATACCAGGAACAACATGTCAAGCTGTCTGGAATTCTCCAGCATTTCAAAAGGAGAGTGAAATCCTTTCCCCACAAACCCATTATCATCCCGAGATCAGCTAATTGCAGGCTGTTGACATGAGCCTCCCATCACTTTATCTCTAAAAGCACAAAAGGATTTCTATCTCTTTCTTTTCCCCCCGTTTTCTCCCCTTTTTTCCCTGTGAAAGCTGAAATATGAGAGTTCACTCGGGCTCTGAAGATGGAGAACCTCACTGACAGCTGGGTGACTTTAGGCCACCAGACAGCATGCTGAGATGCTTACAGGGGGAGCATGGTTGTTCCACCCCAGGGACAACACTGAAAATTGGCATGCTTTGTCTGACCCCGGCTCTCAAGCCTTTCTTGTGGCCATTGTTTTAGTCACCGGTATGGCTGCCCCCGAGGCGTTCCCAGAAGCTTCCAGTGGACTAGTGGAGTCTTTAAAAGCATGTCGGTGAAAGTCCTATTGGCTTTTCAGGCTGCTCTGGTGGTCCTCTTCATGCTTTTGTCATTCCTGGTAGCCTTTGAACAATTCTCCCTCCTTTAATGGACCAGAAGTGCACTGGCCACTTGGTTTGAGTCAAAGGTTTATAACCTCATGTCCCTGACTTGACTTAACAAACTCATGGATAATTTATAACTGTTTTTATTTTTGTACTTCTTTCTAATAACCGGCATAACTATATTATGTGAATGAGCCTATATGAGCTTTTCATAAATAGACAGTGCATTTGAGTCACTTTTGAAGTAATTACTTGCAGTGATCAATTAAATTAGTCAAAATCCTCCAGTCATATAGTACGCGTGTAGCCTCTTTAAAATTCGAATTGCAAAGGGGAAAAAACGTCAATTAAATTTTGTTTTATTGCCATAAATAAAAAGTAACTGAAATACCTTTGACAACCTAACTACCAACTAAGTCAGATATCATAAGTGTCTATGTAAAAACGGCAGAAAGGGGTCTAAGGCGGCGGTCCACTGAGGGATTTTGAGGAGTCGGATTTCAGTGTCCGTGGGCCAGTGGAGTCTCAGAAAGACCGTCTTTGTTCGATTTAGTACTGCGGGCATTCGACAGAGAGAGAGAGAGAGAGAGAGAGAGAGAGAGAGAGAGAGAGAGAGAGAGAGAGAGCAGGAGTGAGGAGGGAGAGGTAAAGGATTCGGGAGGATAGTGGGAGGCAGAGAAGACTTCTGCGCTTGAGTGTTTGCATTCTCATGGAAAATCTGACCTGTCGACACAAGCCTCACACAAAATGAATATTTGGTAAGTTTATTTCCTATACGATTAATAGTGCTTTTAAGTTACAAAGATAGGCGCAGGTATTTCATTGAGTTGTCAGTAACATCACTTATTTCATCACAGTTGCGCTTCGTTGTCCGTTGGCGTTCATCTGATCCTGCTGTACCATGCCGTTACTGCAGTTCAAGTGATAGAAGGTATGTACCTGTATTGTTATGTTGGTATTGTCGGGACTTTGTAAGTTTTAGCCTTTTCGCATATTATTTCTTTAAACATCAGAGGATCGGATAAACATTTCGTGTCGAGGACACGTTCGTTACAAAATGAAAGCAATTATATCAGGGCGTATTTTATCTTCAAAACATTTTTTTTAATAATCATATTTAAGCACAGATTTAAGTTCGGGTTTTAGGGGATGAAGTATCCGAACATATTTTACCAAACAAGTGGCTCACCTTGATCACTTATTTGAATCAAGGCGAAATACCTGTAGCCTTCAGCTAACGTAAGTTAGGTTAGGTTAATCACTAACAGCTAATTTACTGATGAAGTCACTTCAAGGAAAAGACTTACCACAGCAAGTTGGTTGCTTTTCTTTATAGGAAATTAAGATGAATTTATTTGAGGAACTTTTTCTGACAAATGTTTCAAGACTTGGACAGTTTTGTACCTGGGTTTAGCATAGTGTTAAGATATGATAATGTGACTATCACAACTTCTCAATAACATTTGAGAGTCCTGAAACTATTCTGGTGAAAACTAAATCTGTCAATCTGTATACAGGAACTTACATGTTCGTCACCCCATGCAAGGTTCCTTGAAACACAGATTTTAGAGGATGCTACTTGCCACCTCAGTATCTTACATTGTCTTGCATCCTCTATCAGTTTGATATATGGAACAATTACAGACTGACCTCTAAGTCTACACATGACACTCAATGAAAAAGTCTTTCGTTATAATAGATATTGGAGACCATATGCACATTTGTTGTGCTGTGACAATGTTGCAGAAGAAGTTCAGTTTACTGGGTATGGATCCCCATCTGATTTTCAGATGGTAGCTTGTTGTTATCGGTTTGGAGACTTCAGCACAGGTATTGACTACTCAAATGCCTCGCTGGATGAACAGCTGAAGTCAGGATGTGCATGTGATTCATATCATTTGAAATGTGACTGCATGATGGGCGCCGGGCCATGGCAGATAACTTGATTACGTTAAGCCATTCGCTGGCTGCATCTGCACAGAGTTATCTGGTGCCAGGACCTTTGATACCTTTGTGTTTTTTTTTTAAACTCTGAGCTCTGAAATGAATGCTTTGACACAAGTTTGTCTCACGCTCCACTTGCACTGTTCCAAACCACCGGTGGCATACTTTAATTACTGGCCCATAGCAGCCCTCAGGACATGCTCCGCAGCATCCTTGCCAAGATGTGTACTGTGATCATATGGGACAAGCAGATTGCTCCTCCATGGACTGGCTGCTCCACTGCTCTTGGTGTTGAGTCCTTCACTCTGGCCCCCGCTGATGTGTGAGCAACAGCTAGGCTCGTTGCACTTGTTGCACTGTGGTGCTCTCCATCACTCTGTGTGGCCGTGTGTGTGTGTGTGTGTGTGTGTGTGTGTGTGTGTGTGTGTGTGTGTGTGTGTGTGTGTGTGTGTGTGTGTGTGTGCGCTCCACAGGAGCCTGGAAGCAGGAGGGCTGGAGGGGTCAAACACGGCACCTTTGTGTGAACTGAAATGGCTGCTTCTCATGTAAATCCGTACTTCCGTTGTCTCTGACCCTGTAAAACCCACAAGGGCTTTGTTCTGAGGGGTCGGTGCTGAAGTTGGGAATCAATGCTGTCACACCTCCACCTTCTTCCTTGTGTGCTCAGCAGACGACTTTAACCCCATGTCTTTAAAGAGACCTCAGAAAGCTTGTGTATCTCTGGTTGTCATAAGGTCTGGCAGTGCTTCCTGTGGTCGACTCATTGAATGGTGTTCGGCGCAAGTGCTAAAACATCTGTGATGTCTGGAGTGCTCAGAGCTGTGAATGGATGGGGTTATTCAGTCTGTTGTGTGAGCGTGTTGCAACAAGTGTCTGGCTTCCCAGGCTAATGACCTGGTAGTGGTGATGTCCCTGTCCAGCCTTGTCCTGTCCCACAGACTGCAGACAGCTTGGGGCTTCACACAGTATCAGGTGCTGTTTTGCGGCCTAAAGGCTACATGCAAGCACTTAAAGCGTACAACAATTATTGCATGTAAACCAGTGATCTTTATCTCATATCATAAATTAATAATCTTATAATTTAATAACCCATAATTTGAGCTTGTTGTGTATAGTACGTAAACAGAGATTACCTTTCTCTTGAGGTTTCTGGGGACATACCTTTTGGTGTAGATACACTATCTAGATATCTGAATCCTTACTATTTTTATTTATTTTTTCATTGTATCATGCGGTTTTGTTATTGTCTGTTCTCTTTTGTTCACCCATTCACTTTACTCATGGTTTAATCATGGGCAGATGAGTAAATGAGAAAAATAATGAGCGCTTACAGAAATTTCTTTGAACTTTCCCCCCATATCATGATTTTGCCTGTAGTTTAATGCTTGAGTACAGCACACATTTGAAACATAGAAAAATAGACTTGTAATGCAAACATTTATGAACTGTAATTTTTCAAACCAAAGTAATAAGGAGCAGCATCTTAAACAGAAATATACTACACTGAAGCAACACTAACAGAAGCAAAGCAGAGAAGAAACTCTGACATGAAAGAGTGGTTGATTGTGAAAGGAAGGGCTTTACCCAAAGCAGTGTAAAAAAGAATTTCTCATCAGAAAGAAAAAAAAATGTGTCAGTAAACCACATTAGACTTAAAATTTAAACAGGAAATATGTTTCTGCACTGCGGCCCGCCCCAGACATCCAGTCCGCACTCACAAAGACTGTAAATCCCCCCTTCGTGTTTTGGATGAGGGCCCGGACAAGCGCTCTGATTTTTCCTCTTGAGGTAAACTTGGGAATAATGAGCAACTGTTGGAGGTGTTTCTAAGATGCAATGTCACGGTCCACAGAGCCCTGGGAACAGGAACATGCTGTGGGTGAAAAGAAGACACTTGCTGCTTTGTAGTTGTAGTCACTTGACCAGAAAAAAAATCACCATTTTCAGCAGTTTATGGCAAAGATGAAGAAATAAAACATATCGGTTCATCTACAAACAGTGGTCTGTGTTGTGTTAAAGTGCCAGAGGTTTTTGCCCAAGAGTATTTTCACGCATGTGCCCCCTATATAATGCTCCACGTGATATGTAGACACATGTAGGAGTGGTGTATACCTCTGCATTCATATGGACACTGGTGTTTGGTTATGAACAACTGGAAGTGCTTGTAAAAGTGAAAGTTCATTCCCTTTTGTCACGTGCATATCTGATATTGATTTATGTGATATGGGTAAGATGAGTGGGAACTTGACTAAGCTGAATCTAAACTTGCCTTTTTATTTAGTCCTCTCTTAAGATGTTGCACGTCCAATCCCTTGTGAGCACTGTTGAGGACACGGAGGTCCTGTGAAAGGGAGTGCACTCTAGCTCCACTCCATGGGAGGTTTGCCCTGCATGCCTGCCCTGTCACGGAGGGCTCTAGACATACTGCTGCAAAGCAAACCCATCACCTCTGTCTCACAGGAATGTAATTCCAAGTACTTCAGTAGCTGTAGTCTAGTTTATTGGTATAAAATGACTTTTGTGTAGTGCATTGATCCCTGCTGTTTCCGTTTTTTTTTATAACAATATTTAGCATTATTCTAACTGATGACAAGACTTTAAAAAGCACATAGTGCTGGTAGTACATACAGAACATACCAAGGAATGCCAGCACACTGAATGTGTGTCCTGCCATGCCTTTGAAATGGTTTTACTCTAAGTTAAGAGGGAGTCTGGTACAGCGTTGTGTGGGGTTCCCCTGCTTTAAGTGGAGGTCTGGTCTTGGTTTTGTATATCTTGGTTTTGTTTGAAACATATTACTGGTATTCTGAACATCTATGGAATGCCTAATCCAGACATAAATCAGTTAAAATGTGTCTATGCATTCTACTACAAAGTATGTGCCGGAGACATCTGACGCAGGTGCAGCTGTGATGTATGCATGGATTCACCTGTGTAATATAATTAATGGTGACTTACATATTATATTTGTTACATAACTCAGCCACCCATAGTGCAGCAGTGAGACACTTTTGATCACGGTGGTTGGAATGTTTTGGGCACAGCTTGCTAAGCTTACATTATCGTAGTCGAATTACACCCAGCAGAATAAAATGAAGTCACGCATTCACATTTACAGTGAAGAGGTCTGTTTGGGAAGACACATGTTGTTTCCCACCAAATCGACTTTGCAGAACACAAAATCTAATGTAGATTGAACAGAAGCCAAGAATGCTGTGTACTGTGGTTCAGTGTGATATACTCATGTTAGCCTATGGTATGTGCCGTGTTTGTTGGAGTTAAGTAGTAAGTAAGTCCTTTTACAGCTTGACATGCCACTGTTGTCCTATAATGTGGGACTACTGCCCTGGGAACATAGACATTTTAATTGTTCATAATTATATTCATGTATAATTACCAGTTGCTATCTTTGAATTAACCTGTAGTTATCTTGAATCATTGGATATTTTTAGTGAACAGATGAGAAAGTCCACTGTTCCATAGAGTCTGTCATGTTGCACCATGATGTTACTACAGCAAAACTGTAGTACTGTAGTTACTAAAAGCAAAACACTGACAGATTTTTTTTTACATACAGCACATTTAAAGCTCTCTGCCCCACCTCTCTTTCTGTCTGTGGGTCTGTCTGTCTTTCTGTCTGTCTGTCTCTCTCTCTCTGTCTTTCTTTCTCTCTCTCATTCTCTCTCTCTCTCTCTCTCTCTCTCTCTCTCTCTCTCTCTCTCTCTCTCTCTCTCTCTCTCTCTCAAGCCTTATTAGAGTTTTCATGCTGGGCCATGAAGTTCACTTCAACAAGGCCAGCCAGATCATTAGCAGTTGCTTTGGGAGAAACTGGTGCATGGGTAACACCTTCACACTCAGATTTACCTCAACTGAACTGACTGTGTATTGTTGGCGGGTCTGTGTAGACTGATAACATATGCATTATGCAATTTAACTCATTAATACTGACCTGTCCTTTGAGACCAATATGATCCACTGCCCTGACTGTGTGTGTGTGTGTGTGTGTGTGTGTGTGTGTGTGTGTGTGTGTGTGTGTGTGTGTGTGTGTGTGTGTGTGTGTGTGTGTGTGTGTGAGCAATATTTATTGGTCATTTTTGCTGTTGTTGCATTTCCTGCAAAACATGAGCCTGTGACTTTATAATAAATGTCTACAAGGACAATGCATGCAGTGTTTTTTGCCATATTTATGAGTTCATGACCTTAAAATGCCTGCAGGTCATGCACATCCAGTGGTAGTCACCATGTTGATAAGCCACAAAAAGTTTTGTTTAGCAACATCTTTGGTGATTCATATCCAAATATCTGACATGTGACTGTACTCATTTTGGACAGTAGCTACACAACGTTTTGTTTAAGATCCCTTAGAAGGTTAACCTCAGTCCTTGTCAGCTTAGGAGGTGAACAATTTTCCTTAAGTTAACTTGGCCAGTCAGCCTACACATTCTGGCCTGTGGTGCAGGCACCTGAGCACTTAAGAGGGATATGGCCAAAATTACTTTACTTACCTCGGCCAGAGTTAACTGATCACATTATCTGTCAGTAATTGGTTGTTCAGTGATTTTCCTGATTTACAACACTAGCATTCAATTATCCAAGTTATGTAGTGCTACATGCATTACCACCAGGAAAAAATCACATCAAGTGTTACGTTTACTCTGATTTTGTCCATACCAATCTGGTGACCCAGTCTTGTCGTGGAGGTCAGTTACCACTGTTTTTTACTGTGGTAGAAATTCTGTTAAACCTTTTTATTACATATTATTATTTCTGTTTGCCTCTGTTGAATGTTTGTGACATTTACAATAATGAGAATAATTTCAGCAAGTTTGAAAAGTTGTACAACCTCTTTTCAGAACCTCAGGCTGTATTTACACAAATGCATCTTGGGCAATAAAAGCAACAGGCAGCTGAGACATACAGTTGTTTACACTTTTGGCCAGATACATTGTCATCCTTTGCCATCCACACAACATTCATTAGACATTCATATAAGCCTTCACAATAAAAAGGATAAGAATTTAAATGCATTCCATACCTCTTTGGCAAGGGGTTGAAGTATGTTTGTTTTATTTATGTATTCACATATTCAGTCCTTTGGAGCTTTAGTTTGATCGCACAAGCTACATTTTGAAAGCAGAGACTGGGAAGTCTAACCTTTGACAGTGAAAGTCACAACACGTATTTGCTCCAGCCATTCACGTAAATAGCCAAGTAGACCAGCTTATTACTGAAATCATCCATTTTACTGTACGTGCACAGGTTAAACTAATGTGTGGTAGGGCTTTCACCCTCTGAAGTCATGTTTCCCATCTCCAAGTGTAAACAGGGCCTAATTGCAGGGTTTCAATGTACTCCTGTTAGATCTGCTGTGATTTCAGCCATCTGACATCATGCAGCTTTCTAGGAATCCACGAGGTACAGGTTGATCACTTCAAAACTACTGGGAAACCTTTTTTCCCTTTTTTTCTCTGGACTACAGTGTCTTCTTGCCTCACATGTGTGTCCAGTTTATCAGAAATATATCAGAAATGAACATACCAGAAGCATATGTGTGTCTGTCTGTGGGTGCTTTGTGTTTACAAGAAAACAAGTAATAGGCGATTCAAAGGGTGGGGGAAGCCAGTTTGCTAGAGACTGATTTTGTTCCCATGACCTGCAGAAGTAATGGAGTTTACATGCGTGCTTTTTTCTCAATTTCATTGCTAATCGTATTTTCTATACATTCAAAGGTATAGTGTACATTAAAGAATGTGTGCTGCATCCAAGAATATATTACATTACTACTGCCAGACACAGTAAGGATTACCAGCATTCACCCTAGGAGGAGTGCCCACAGCTAAACTGCATCTATTCTCTGTTTTGAGCTTCTGTCACATGCTGTAAACTGCAGGCAGATATTGTGGAAGTCTTCAGGTCACGCTACAAACAACCATCGAGTAACTGCCTGAATACTTGCATAGGGTCAGTAGATGTGTGCCGCTATAAAGATTCCTCTCCTAGCTTCCGTTCCCTTTTGTTTCACGCCATTTGCTTTTGATTGCAACGGACAATGGGTGATGGGAAATGGGCTTTTCATCAGCATCCCCCATTATGTTCCCTCTAACTATGTGATTTATCCTCTCTTGAATGATATTACAACTACCTGCTGTGGGCTCTGGCTATAAATTCACTATGGAGTAGCATGTCCTCCTTTGAGTCATCTAAGGTCTTCTAACCCCCCCCCCCTCTTCTCCAAATCACCACCACCCACAGCTGTGTCTTGGCTGTGGACACAAAGCAGTGTGGGTTTTGGTGCTCTTTCTCAGCCAGTCTATTCTGGCCTCCAGCTGATCGAAGAAGTGATTGAGCACAATCAGAGCAGCATAGTTTCAGCGTTGGGGGGAAGCTGGTAGTAGTGTGTGTGTGTGTGTGTGTGTGTGTGTGTGTGTGTGTGTTGGGGGGGGGGTGGTTTGGTTGTCAGGGGATTTCTGGCATTCTCCTGCAGGGAGCTGTAGATCTGCATCACAATAACCAGGCTTGCAGACATGGTCTGTAGACGCCAGTGTGGACCCCCCCAAGATCCATTCTGCCAGGGATATTTTACACCTTTTAGGCACATTGCTGGAGACATTGCTAATAAGATTTTTGTTGCTTTTTCCTTTTGTTTGGGGAATTATTTATTGTTTTATTTTAGATAGTTGAAATATTTCTGTATTTGATTGATAATATATATTTACTGAAAGGGCAACCAACAAGACCAACTTGTCGTTGAAATAATGTTTTTATCTTTACCCTTTTAAGTTGCCCCATTCAGGAATGAGACACAGTTTTCTCTGAAGTTCTTCTCTGATGTTAAACAGAATTAAATGTAGCTACCTAGAATGGGCAGTGTGGACTGATTACTGTAAATATAATATAGGGCCAGACATTTCCTGGTCTGAGCATGTCCCAGAAAACTACATCAAGTTAAACATCTGTAAAGAGAGAGAGTGAGAGAGATAGAGGTAGAGAGAGAGAGAGAGAGAGAGAGAGAGAGCAAGAGAAAGAGAGAGAGAGAGATGGAAGGTTGTAATGAAAACACACCTGAAACAGAGGGCGCATTCAGTTGAACATCTACACCAGAGTAAACAGTATAAATACCTGACTCGCAGAAGCAAACAGTCAGCCTCTGTCTGACGCTCCGCACCGAGACCCTCCAGGCTGTGTTTACAACCTGCTGCCTCCCCATTGGTTTAGGCAGCTGCCCATCAGTCTGCCTGCCCTTAAATTGCAGGTGAAATGTGCTGTGCTGAAATAGCGGAAAGCTGCTGTTGTGAATGTTTTAAGAGTTGGCGAAACATGTTTATGACCTCACTTACACAGCTGTAAGTGTTTTATTTTGTTTTATTAAGTGTTTGATTATGTAGCTTTAAGTGGTTTGGTGGTATGATGGTGAAAGCACTACATCTGCACACGTGTTAAATGCAGTAACTGATCAATAGAAAACATTTGAAAAAAAACCAAGGCGGAGCAGTACTGATTTTACACAGTAATTTCATGAAAAGCCGCAGGCTCAGTCAGGCATGAGAGCCCTCAGCAAACCTTAGTGGACAGTAGGGCCAGAGTGTCTGTCTGGCTGCATTACCACAAAACTGCACAGCTCTTGATCCGCAGCCCAGATAGTGATGAAAAAAAAAAACGTATTCAACTCAGCCAAGATTTGTGATGAGTGATTTTGATTTAATGTGGCTAAGTACTGTTTTTGCTCACCCGTGAAGCCTCCACCGTTTTGCTAATTGATTACTCAGCCTTAGCCTCTGTCATCTCTCGTCTTTGCATTTGCTGTGATGCTAATCCCCCTCCACCTGACCCCCTCAGCAACACAATGGCCCAGCAGAAAAGGACCAAATTTGCATATAATGTGAATAGAGAGTGGCACAGGAGGCAGACATTCTCTGCTGATTACAGTAAAAGCAGGTTTCCAACCTGATTAAGGTTTAATGGATTAACCAAAAAATGATAAAAGTATTTTATTACTTTAAAAAGCACTTGGCAGAAGCCCGTGATGTGCTGCAGGTGATTTTAAACCTTGACATAGCTCTTTTATGTGTCCTAAGACAGATACACACTCCTGTTTTCAAAACACAAGAGGGGATGTAAGGCATTAATTTAAAAAATATGCATCATTAACAGTTGTTTAATTCCAGTTGTACCTTCAAGTGACACATCCACAGTACAGTTTTCCACTTTTTCACTGACTTGCACCTATCAAAACACTTACTCCATTACCAGCGGAGGCTATCAAAGAGACATGTAGCATATACCACTTGGTTAACACGAGCTTAATTCAGGACGGTGTGATGATTTTAAAACTGAAATGGCTCAGACTGCTTGCAGATTGTTAATGCATTCCTATAAGACAGTCAGAGCACATAATACCTCATTTAGTCACAGTCTGAGTCACACTTGCATTTGCATTTAACATTTACTGACTCAGTTTTTCACTGGTTGAATGTCTGAATGCAGAACACAATTGTATTTCTACAAACACAAAAATGCTCAAAAAATGCTTTGGCCTGCAGTGTCTCAAAAAGTCACTTCCCACCCTCCTGCGGATACAGTTGAGGTTTTGTAGCATTAATGTCATTCTGGATTCCCAGCCAAATATCAGCTTCAATGACCAATCAAGGCAACAGATTATACAAAGCATTGCCTGCATCTTGAATAAAACATTATTGTTGTAGCATGAATACACATAGCCTTATTTTGATCTGTTTCTATGGATGGGCCAGTGCTTTGTGATGCTGCTGAAAAGGGATTTTAGGAGATTCACTACCTACATAATTAAGAAAGGCGTGCAATTTCACTGATAAATTAAATGTATTCTCAAGATTTCTTTTTAAGGTTTTATTTGCAATTTGATGTAAAAATTATTCAGGTGACTTACCTTGTCACTGAGAAAAACAGGAGTGGCAAAACTATGATCTTCCCAGAGGGGGGCAGTAGAGCACTACTGCTTTCTCAGATTTCAGCTCTGGCTCTGGTGTGTTGAAATCCTGTTAGTGTCAGTGTAAATACTAAGGAAAACAGTCTTTTGGCAAAATGTAGGAAGTTAACACCTTTCTTCAAAGTTTTTTTTTTCAGAGAACAGCAAGGCAACCTCCACCTGATCTAGTTTTAGGTCATACCAATTTCAAAAAAAGTATTGTTAGTGCAACATCAGGCCTGAAATGTGGTAAAGTACTAGCATCTTATGTCTGAGGTTGGACTAGAATCTCTTCATACCCATGTTTGTGTGAAAGAATATGGCTGAAAATTGGATTGAAGATGAATAATCGTTAGTAGGCTACATACTGAAATACCAGCAAAGTGCAAATGCCAGAACTGTGCAAAATGTATTCGGATTCGTCCTTTTTTAAGTGCAGTGTTGGCCTGGCAGCCACACTTGTTGGAATTGATTACATTTTCTCTTTGCTATTGCTTTGCTATTTTTACCCTATTGCTAATATTTACACATTGCAGTGTCAATACGCAGATGTCATTCATGTCATAACAGTCACTGAGCAGTTTATTAGGAGCATAGGGCTACTGGGTATGGGTTCCCTTTGCTCTCAAAACCGACTGTCCGGCATGGATTCTGTAGTCTGTTGTAAACATCCCTTTGCGATTTTGGTCCATGCTGACATGAATGCATCACTTTGCATCTGTAGTTTTATAAGTTGCACATTTGTGCTGTGAATGCCCCGTTCTGTCACATTCCAAATGTGTTCCATTGGGTTCAGATCCACTGACTGGGCAAATAATAACCTAGAACACAGCGTCTTCCTCATGAAAATCATTCTGAGATCGACTATGAAGGCATCTGTGTGCTCAACAACAATAGCCTACTTCAAAAGGCTGTGGCGATCAGCATTAATTGGACAAGAAAACATTTCCAACACTATTACATCATCGCCACCAGCTTGGACTGTAGACACAAAACAAGTGGTGTCCATATATTCATCCTGTTGTTGACAAAGTCTGTCCCCCTCATCTGAGTACATCAGCAGAAATGTACCAAACCAGTACATTTTTCCAGTCTCCAATCTTTCAGGTTTGGTGAGCCTGTGCCCACTTCACCCTCAACTTTCTGTACTTGGCTGACAGACGTGGAAATTGGTGTGATCCTCGGCAGTCATGGCCTGTCTATCTCTACATTGGACATGTTATGCAGTCTGATGCTTTTTCATAAACCACAATCGTGTAGAGCAGTTATTTGAGTTACTGTACCCCTCAGCTACCACCATTGTGCCCATTCTCCTCTGACCTCTGTCGTCAAGGCGCTTCTGCCCACAGAATTGCTCCTCATAGGATGTTTTGGCGTTGGGTGTTTTGGGGTTGCATATTTTGCTAAATGAACTGCAGTGTATGGTTCCAAATGATGAGCAGTTACAGAAGTGCTCAAACCAGCCCAACTGGCCACAACAATCATCCCACAGTCTAAATCACTGAGATATATTTTTCTGTATTCTGATAGTTAATGTGTACAGCAATGAAGCTTGTGGCCATTGTCTAAATGATTTTATGCACTGTGTTGTTGTCACATAATTGTATGATTAGATAACTGTTTACCTCCTATAAAGTGCTCATTGGCTGTAGATTTTGGTGATTTACAAGCACTTCCTGTTGCACATTGCTCATTGTTTTCTTTGTGGTACTCATTTATATTTTGCCAATTAACATTGGTAGAGCGAGTAGCTTACTCACTAATTTCATGCAGTACACATGTTTTTTTCTCAAATTTATCACATCAAAAGGTGAAGTGCACGGTTCCAGAACAGTTCTTGGAACAGTTCTTGGAATTCTAAAAATGCACAACAATGTGTAATTGTTCCATTAACCGTGATGGCCTTCCTGGGAGTCCTATACTGTTAATGCAGCCTTTACTCCGTGGAATAAATCCTTGCCATTCCGCTGCCAATGCCTTCTGACAATAAACCAATTAACAGACACGAAGGGGGCCAGTGGCAGGGAGCAGGGTTAGGGGCGGCTGGCAGGGGGGCTCACCCTTCCTGCCCCCTCTCCCCCAAACCCCACGGTTCCCCCCAGTCCGCTGTTCTCCTGCACCCCGCCAGGCCTCAGTAATTAGAGTGGAGGAGCGACCCTGACCCCACCTCACATGAAACGGCATCGCACGCAAACCGCACTTCCTATCCAGGGCCTCCACACTCCGCCAAATCCCTCATTTAGCCACCACAAGTCCTCCCGCGGGTCTGTACCGCTGTCATGACCACCACTACACATGGCTGTCAGTCTTCTTTACCTTAATCACATGGCTACGATGGGTACTTGGGGTGGGTAGCTGTGTTCCCCAGTGCATGCAGCATGTTAGGAGGACACCCTTACAGAGGAAGATGCCCTTGTGTGTTGGCGTATTAATGCAATAACACTCAAGCACAGAATTGGGCATTTATCTGCCTATCGGTGTAGCTGGTGCTTGTTTTGGTTGTGATGAGTTTCTCAGTATCTGATTAAAGCTCTATATTCCTGCTGCATTCTCTATATCTGTCAATTTGCATCTCTCTCTTTTTCTTTCTCTCTTTTAATTTCCATGTCTGTCTCATCCTCTCTCTCTCTCTCTCTCTCTCTCTCTCTCTCTATCTATTTCTCTCACACACTCTTTTTCTCCCTCGGTCTCTCTCACGTACACACGGAGACACACAGACTTGTAGAAGGATGGGCCCATCTCTTCTCTGTGGATCTAAACAATCCCCTCTTTGTCATTGGCTGCTGTGATCAGTGGGCTGTGGACACTTGGCTCAGGGGGACTTTGGCTCCGTGCTGCCTAGCCTTGATTTGGCCCTCTGTTTTTACAGGGCAGTTTTCCCATGTCTCAGGAGCTGGAGCCTGTTCAAAACACAAGTCTCAATATGTCTTTGGGATGACAGATGACAATCCACGCTTGACTAAATTATGGCATGAAGTTTTTATTTCCAGCAAGAAAACAGTTCCTCCTTGCATCCCCCTGATCTGCTGGATTTGGAGGTTGCTCCGCTGTTTGGTTTTCTTGGTTTTAGGACTGCCTCTGACATTATTTCCCAGGGGTCGGCCATTTTTATGCAGACCGGACCAATTTGGATCTCCTGTTACTCTTGTGTAAGGTCTTGAGAATTACACGGGCGCTTGTCACAAGAAGATAAGCAGGAAATGCCCTTATTGGGGCCTGGTGGAACGAGTCAGAAAGCTCACAGGAGCTGGGAGCCAATATGAGAATCGGATCCCATTGTTGTGGCGGGTTTGTTTGCAAATCCCAGCACCGGCTACTCAACCCCCCTTGCACACCCACACAGAGTCAGTGGCGTGCTAGCCCTGGTGAGAGGGGAGGGAAGGAGAGTCAGGGAGAGGCTGACGCAGAGAGCAGGGCAGAGTGTGAGAGAGACGCAGATAAGCCCAGACAGAGCCAGCACAGGGGGTCCAAATCAGAGGGAGAGAGAAAGAGAGAGAGAGACAGGGCTAAACTGAGTGAGAGTGCGCAAGTGTGTGTGTGTTTGTGTGTGTATTTGACTTCTTTGAACAGTCCCCATTGTGATGGAGGGTCTTGCAAAGTGAGGCAGACATTGAGCTGCTCAGCTAAATACCAAAGTCTGCGTGGTGCTGTGGGGAGATTCGGGGGGTGGAGAGGCACCGAGGGCCTCTCGCCGAGGGGGTCTGGTCGGGGGCCACCGCTACAAAACGGCGAGGTGCAGAGCAGGAGGGGCAAGAACCCAGCCACAGCAGCAGGGGTGCGCCACTTTCTCTCTCCATGCTGCCTCCCATCGCTGGCTCAGTTGGAGCTGCTGCCTCAGTCTTGTCCTCTCGCCTGTGAAGTTTTGACGTGTCCTGGGTTGTGCCGTGGGCAGGATGCATGCTGGAGCCCTGTGCCTGTCCTTCCTGCTGGTGTTATGTCCGCCTGTGGTGCACAGCCAGTGGTGGAGGCTCTTTGTGCGGAAGGTGGAAGCCACAGTGCCACCACACTTAGCCACCACAGAGCTCCCCACTACTGTGGGAACCGAGCCTGCCGTGGCTACCACCGCGCTGGGGGACATACTGGCCACTACACTGGCCCTCTTGGAGGAGACAACCAGCAGCAAGCCGAAAGCTAGGAAGAGACCGCTCAAAATGTGGAAGAGTGGTGAGTTTAAATTCTGAACAGGCTTTGCACATTTGTGCTACCTCACATTATAGATTTATTGCTTGTACTGAGGGGGAGGTGAAGCTGAAATACCTCTGCTGAACAGCGTGTAATGTGTGTTTGTGTGTAGTGACCTTGGATGAGCTTTGGACATCAACACATTAGCGTTACAAGTTGTTAAAGTGGGGGAAAACTTTGTTCACTTACATGCAAGTTTGTGTGCGTGTGTGTGTGTGTGTGTGTGTGTGTGTGTGTGTTTGTGTGTGCACACAAGGCTCTTTGGAATATTTTTTAATTAGGTGGCTGTTGGTAGCTAACTCAACTGAAGTTACATACTTTGTGTACAGTGATTTCATAGTTGCATGGAGTCAAATCCCACAATAGGATCATGTCTGAGATTAAGCATGTCTTCATACAAAGGACACAAAGCCTCACTGAACTGAACTGGGGTGTAATTGAGGTTGGCGATCATTTACTGACTCACCAGACTGTGTCTTGACACCCCCTCTTTCTCAAAAGTATATGCCCAAATCCATATCACATGATATTATGATAATAGGATTACAGTGGCTGTCGTCCCAGAGCATGGGGAGAATGCGGTCACTGTGTTGTGCTGAGTGGCTCTCTGTGGCTTTTTGGCAAAAAAAAGATGATGCTGAGTCTGTCGCTCTGTATGCACTTGTACACAGGTGGTGGACGGCTACCTCTTAATGTTCAGACTGTTGTCTGTAATCTCCTTGTGTGTTACAGAGGTATATGTACATGAGACTAAGTTAACCAGAGCTGTTGAACTGTATTTCCATCACTTTAAGTTGGATATTTAAAATAAAAGTTTTTGCTAAATGAGCTCCTTCTCTGACAATGAAAGAGCTTAAGTTAGCAAATTTGTCAAACTTTTTCACACACTCTTAAAATCCTACTTGGTTGTACAGTACTTGGCATTGGATCCTTTGGTATTTAAAATCTTTATTGTATTACCTGGTGTACCTGTCTGTCTGTCTGTCTACACATATAATGATTGCACACACACACACACACACACACACACACATTACCTCGGCCCTGCCTGGCCTTGGCTTGTTAGGCTAGTGAACATGAGGGCAGGGAGCTGCTGCCAGCTGTGATTACACCTGCGCCGTCCTGCTGAGCTGACACACCCTCGTGCTCGTGCATGGTCAGAGCTCTCCCGGCTCCCGGCCCTCGTCACCCACCGTCCGCCAGACACACAGTAGGCAGCACTCAGCAGCAGCCTACAGAGCACAGGGGTCTAGTACCCACCACTGCAGGTGATCTCCTGTGTGACTGATCTTTACAAGATTTTATAAACTATTCGGAGCATGCTGGTTGTGCATACAACCAGTTGTTGCTGTCAGAATGTGTTTTGCACCTGGATACTGGAGGGCAATTAGTGATTTTTGTTTTGCTTTGATGAGGGGAAAATGTGTCAGCGATTGTGAAAGTTCATGAAGATGTATGCGAGGTAGGGTTATTGGTTAACCACTGTGTGTTTGAGGGAAATGGAATGCGGGATCTCCGGTGACCTTTGACCCTGTGTATGTAATGCATCCATTATGGTAATTTATTTTGGCAAGATTAAGACAGATCCTTGACTGTATCACATTTTGAATCCCATACAACTCGGAGGACTAAAGTAGTCCATGGAGCATTAATTGTAATGTACTTTGCCAGGTTTGATGAAGATCTCCAAGCCCTTAGCAGAGCTATCAAGGCAAACAGTGTTTAACATTTAGGACACTATGTAAACTTGATGTTTGACTCATGATTGTGTGTAACCCACCTTACAGTATGTAGACTTTGTCAGATGGGTTTTTAACGGGGGGGGGGTTATCCAAATATTAGGTGAATATAGTGAGAATGGAGTTTGACCTGTTTGAATGGACTCGATTGAAAACGTGACTTAATGCACTCCTGTTTGGTAAAGACAGTTGGTTCTAAAGCAGTCTGATGAACATCTTTAAAATCTTAACCCAACAAGTTGGTAGACTTTTTGCAGGATATAAAATGGAAGAATTATGGTTTTGAAAGACAACTGACAGCTATGCCAATGTTAGAGAATGAGAATAGGCAGGTTTAGGA
>CM059265.1:26167352-26362352 GCA_030347295.1 Setipinna tenuifilis | reverse complement strand
ATCATATGCTGTGCTTTTATCTGTATCTGAGAGAGACCTTTTCTGAATAGCCTTGGTAACCGCCAGTACACTTTGCATTAAGTATTACTCACTAAAGTATGCTTGCAGCGTTGTCATATATAAGTTATTATATTATATTATATTATATTATATTATATTATATTATATTATATTATATTATATTATATTATATTATATTATATTATATTATATTAGATTAGATTAGATTAGATTAGATATATATTTATATTCCATGCTGAGCATAAGGCCTTTTCACGTGCTGGTAAGTGCAGCACTGCAAGTGAGTAGGGCAAGAGTGGAGGAAAGAATGACAGGAACACCAGAAGACAAACATTGAGTAAGTTAATCTCTTCTGTGCTGTCTAGGCTGAAGGGCCAGTGAAGGCCCCTCCAACGGTGGCCCCTGTGGTGGAGGATGATGAGCTGTCTGGCCACCTGGTTCCCACGGAGGACACCTACCCCACTCGGGAGGTGCTGCTGGGAGGTATGGTCTGCAGATGCACACCAGTGCGTCACCATCAGTAGCATATGTATACTATACTATACTATACTATACTATACTATGCTATGCTATGCTATGCTATGCTATGCTATGCTATGCTATGCTATGCTATTAATTGTATAGTTTTGTCTTTATGTACAGCAGCGAGTCCAAATTACTTTGGCATACCAAATTATAAATGAATGAAAAATGATAAAGTTATAGTAAGAAATATTAAATACAAAAAATGGTTGGCAGTACTTAATCTATAGATAGCAACTGACTCTGCTAATGGTTAACTGTCAAGAGCAATCAAGTGTTGCATGCTTCACTGGATAAATGTGCTGACTGGTTACAGGGCATGGCACTGAAGAACTTGGAGAACGGTCAGGTGATGTAAGTAGAGTGAAAATGTATTTCCTTCATCATACTGTGTGATAGTTAAACAATGCCCCTGGGTTACTTTCTTTAATCCTTATGTTGTTGCTGTGGCAGTGATGAAATGTAGTGCTAAACTAACATAACACTTCTGTTTTTGTTTGCAAAGGGCCCAATTGGCCAAGGGCCCAAAGGGGAGCGTGGGGACCAGGGTCCTCGTGGCCCTCCTGGTCCTCCTGGGCCTCCTGGCCCTACAAGTGCCCCAAGAGCAGGGGCAGCGGCTGGGCAGCCTGGACAGAGGGGACCCCAGGGCCCTGCTGGGGTTCCAGGGTCACCGGGAAAGCCTGGGAAGGATGGCGTGCCTGTAGGTGTCTCAAAATAACAAACTGAAAAACCCTATATGGAGAATGTAATCTGCCATAGGAATAAACTACTTAATAATCTGTTGTGGGAATAAACCATTTCTGTTCTTCCATCAGGGTCGCAAAGGACAAGATGGATTGCCAGTGAGTAACTGCACATGCTCAAACTTTAGTCTTCAATAATTGTTTTTGTCACGTGTTTAGTGAATATTTAGGCAGGAGGTTTTGTTTTGGTTTTGGTTCGGTTTTGCCTGGATTAGTTTTTTCAACTCACAAAACATCATGTAGCATGTAGCACTGACACACCTTCTGACTCTCACACACACACACACACACACACACACACACACACACACACACACACACACACACACACACACACACACACACACACACACACACACACTGTCAGACCACTGGTTTACTGTCCCCCACTTTAAAGTCACACAGCAGTGACACAGGACCATCTATGTCTCTCACAGGGCCTGAGGGGACCAGCTGGTTTTCCAGGATTAGCTGGGGAGATTGGAGCCAAGGGTGACAAGGTGAGACTCCATCCACTCATCACACTGCTGGTAGTCAAAAGGGAGTTTGGCAATACGTGACTGTAGTAGCATGGCTGAACAGGTGTTTACCAGTTTTAGTAATCTCTCATCCAAATGAAAGGAGTTTTGTCAGTGTCTGCTTCCTGTCAGTGGTTTAGATTGCACTTGCTGTGAGGTTATGACATGCGATGATGTCTCCCGTACCCTTGCAGGGTGACCCTGGAGTGGGTTTGTACGGCCCACCTGGGCCACCTGGACCACCTGGACCACCGGGCGAACCTGTGTTCTCCAGGATATCTAGATATCCGGTCAGTAACTGTCATGTTTTTATTGCTGGTTTGTTTGTTGTAGATATAGATATATGTTGAGATATCAATTCAAAATTACTTTACAAGGTCATGAAAATTATTATGAAAATGTTCAATCATGTTCAGGTTTTTATTCCTTTACTACAAGCAGCCTAATACCAAGTTGGCTATTTATTGCTATGTTGATTGTGTTCCTGAAACTCTTATGTGCCCTGTAGAACACTCTCAGGGGACTTGGTCCCTCATATTCTGTGTGCTAAAGTTAGTGAGGCGTGCAGTACTTTGTTTCAGGTTTACAAATGGCTGCTGTATTTTACAGGATGCCATTGATGCATACGGCTCTGGCTTTGGAGACTTTGACAGTGATACAGAAATCATCCGAGTGAGTATGGAAATTAGATGATCGGCCATTAAGTTCTATACAGTTGCCAGCAGGGGGAGCTCAGTAGGCTCCTATCACCAGCCAACTAACACTCAACCAATTTCAGTAGAATTTTTCCATTGCAGTATGTGCTATGATTGGATCTTAGTAGTTCTGTAATTCTGAAAATCATTCTGTAGTTGTCTTTACAATAATTACTATTCGGATCTATGAATTTTATCAGCCTAAAAAGCAGACATGTCAGTGGTGTTTCTTAAACTGTTGGCTTGAACCCCACAATAATAGATTGTTAGATGTGTGGTTTTTGAAAAAAATAAACAGTGATAGTCTACGCTTTCTCAAACTGTAGAGAAAGCATTTTTACCATGCATCATTACTAACTCTAATGTTAAGGATACCACCAAAATGCTACATAATATATTTTGCTTATTTGATCACTGGAATAACTGGATGATAAAGCTGAAATTCACAAAATCTACTATAGATGTATTTAAATAACCTTCATTGCCACTGCAGTGCACTGTTATGTGCACAGTGTTGTTTAATTGCTTGTAAATAAGCCCTTGTTTGATTCCTGCTAGGATGCTGTAATCATTTTGTGTACAGCCTTTTCTGACCTCTCACTTACCCCTCACATGTGCGTAATCTCCTATCTCTGTCTTTGCCCAGGGCCCACCTGGTCCTCCAGGTCCACCGGGCCCACCCGGCCCCCCAGGCCCCCTCACCCCACCCGAAGGCCTGCTGCCCGGCCCCCCTGGCCGCCCCGGAGCTCCTGGAAAGGAAGGACCCGTGGGTAAACCAGGTGTGCCTGTAAGTACCCTTGCCTCACGGACAGATCAGGATGCTCGGCTGAAGGTCACCCTGGCAGAAGGCCCTGGAGGACTGCCGGGAATTCTTTTTATTCTGTCTGTGTTTCGCAATGCTACAACTTAGGCTCAAAAAACCCTGTGGGGAAATGCATATGCAGCACTACAATTACTACAAAATTAAACTGCAGCAAGGTGTTTCTGTAAAAGATAGTATTCTTGAGGTACAACTTCCCACAATAGTCCAAAACATGTAACCACTGGCTGTTTGTACAGTCACAGGATATTCACTGATAATTCTTTTGCCGGCAGGATTGCAAGGTTGTTCAGACCCCAATTGTTTCCCGAAGCTTAGCTCTTATGTATATCAACTGATGTATACATTAGAAAGGTAATGCTAACCTCCGTGGAGGTCTTTAATGACTGTGTCTTCCTCTCCTCTTTCCTCTGATGACTGCCCTGCCCTGTGGGACCCCAGAGCCTGGTGTTTGAGGAAGTTGAGGACTTTAGTGGTTCTGGTTCTGGGTCAGGCTCTGGGTTTGGATCGGGGCTCGCGTCCGGCTTTGATTCCGGGTTTGGCTCTGGGTTTGGTTCGGGAGAAGTATTGCCCTGGCTCTCTCAGGTCAATGAGTTAGCAGGCTTAAAAAAAGACAGCATTTTTCTCCAACACTGATAACATGCCATCCATGTTCCTTGACTGCGCTCAACCTGGCTGTGTGTGCTTCTGGCTGTATGTGTGAGTTAAAGGGTATTGCTTGAAAGGATGTTTTGTGAGGTCTGCCAGTTGTGAAGTTCAGTGCATCGTACATGGTTATGTATTGGCAGCCATTCATAGGATTGGAACAGACTTTCATTTTAATTATAGGAAGTACTTCTCCAAGGTCTCCTTTTAATGGCCATATTTTGTCTGTAATTGACATTAAAATATTAAATGGAAGACAGTTTTTGATGGGGATTAATGGACTTCTATGCACCTCATTTCTATATCTTGTGCATGTAGTTCAGTGTGATACTTTCATGTAATTGTGATATTTGAAGGTGCACTATGGAGGATTTAGGGTGGTTTGTAGTAAAAATTGACTATAGAATTTATCATTTCATCAATGAATGTGCACCTGTAACTACAAAAGGTGTTTTTGTTAGCCATCAAAGAGCACTTTCTCTCTACATAGGTTGTGAGTTCAACCTACCACCACCACTAAGTTTTCAATGTAGTCCAGGCGGGTTAGGGTTAGGGTTAGAATAAAAATAAACATTATACAGTCAACTGCAGGCTTGAAAAGGGAAGGGTATTCTGTTGGTTGCAGTCTGCAACCTTACCACTAGGTGGCACTAAATCATACATATTGCACCTTTAATTGGATATACTTATACTATATACATTTGCAATACTTATACATATTACTGTTATTATATATCCATTCCATTTAACATTGACAAGCTTAAACTAAAGCTGTGCTTGTTTGCTGAACATGAACTGTTGGAGAAAATCTGTCTTTTTCAACAACTGCGGTCTTTGCTTTTACTAACACCATGTGGAAGGCTCTTCTTTGTTCCAAAATCCCACATATCACATACACACACACACACACACACACACACACACACACACACACACACACACACACACACAAACAACACGTGCACACACACACAGGATGTACAACATGTGTAGTATTTTCATTCAATGACTGGTATAAGCATGGAATATATTACCATGCAAAATTCTTTCGCTTGTGTCTCTAAAACATCTTCTTCTTTGGGTTTTATAGGGTCATGATGGTTTCCCAGGCCCACGTGGTCCCAAAGGGTTTAAGGTAATATATTGCATGGTTAAGAAGTGAATCATTTCCTTTTCTGACATGCACATTTTAAAACTGTAAAGGTCTTGCAAATGTAAAATGGGCGTGTGCATGCGTGGAAATGTCCCTTATGTATAAATTGACATTTACTTTTCATGAAGTATATTGTCTCTGGAAGAAGAATGCTGCAAGAGTTTTGATTAGCCAACAAGTGAAGGCTCTTCAAAAGGTAGATAATGTACATTGTTCCATTTTCTAGGGAGAGCGAGGATTACCAGGACTGCCTGGGCAAAAGGTAATTACACATCCTATTCTTAGCTGTCTTTGTAGGTTGGTAGATCCATTTTCACAGTAGCGTCACTCTAATTGCAGTTTTTTTCATGCACTAGTTATTTTCTTACATTGTTGCTGCAAAGCATCAACATTCACTGTTTAAGGATTCTGAGAGCAGACACCCTTCGTGAAGAAAATCTATCATTTTGGCCCTGACATTTCTATTTTGACCATGCACTGACTGTTTTGAAAGCATCATGTGGGCAAATGGGGACAATTGTAGCCAAGCTGCACTGTAAAATGATGGTGCCAAAGACAGCAATAAGGCCCAGATGAGACTAGATGAAGCAAACAGCATTTGTGTGTGTGATCGAGGCACAGGAAAGGCTTTTGCTTTTCAACCTGCACAGTGCCCCTGGTCTGATGGGGGCCCGAGTGTCCACTCTAGGTTGCCAAATGATGGGAGTGCACAGGATGCCCAGAGGCCTGCCATCAGTGATGGAGTGGCAGTACACTCTGACAAGCCCACCGTGATCCACCCTATTCTGCTTTAAACCACCGATGGAGAATTTGACACGGTCGCCATGGCGATACTCAAAACTGATGTGGCCTTCAATTGCCTTTGTTTGCCCTCTCTAGGGTGACTCAGGTGGGGCTGGTGCGGCCGGCCTACGTGGGCCAGAGGGACCGATGGGTGCTCCCGGCCTACAGGGTCCTCCAGGGCCACCGGGCCCACCAGGACCCTCAGGAAACGGCATCACACTCGAGGTATTTAGTCTGTGTTGAGCACCTTGTGTACATGTCTGACATGTCGTAGCTAGCTATCAAAATGTGCATTTTTTGATGTGAGCAAATGTAATATCTGTTTAGGACCTGGAGGGCTCAGCAAATGGAGGCCTCATTGGTGGTGGTATTTTGAGGGGACCCCAGGTGAGTGATTACGGTGTCTGTTATTACCACACTGTAATACCATCAGTACACAGTGTAATGTTTCACACACTGTGCCATCTTGCTAAATATGATCTTCTGAAATGCCAACACACTGACCTTTTGACATATTTCGAGAGCATATTTTTCATAGCATAAATATAATATTGCATTAGCATCCAAAACCATGTGCATGTTTTCTCATGTGCAACTGTAGATATTTCTACAGCAGCTGCTGGAAATGCTGCACATATTTTAAGTTAACATCTGAAACTTTTTTCTTAGGGTCTTCCCGGTCTTCCAGGTCCCTTGGGTCCTCAGGTATGACTTCTCAGATGCATGTGTATGCTTGTGATAACAGGAAACGACTCCCCACAGATATCTGCTGCAGTTCCTTAAAGCATGCCTCCTCTCTGATCCTCTCTGTGTCTGTGTGTCTCTCAGGGTCTACCTGGGCCAGTTGGACCACCTGGTTTGTCTGTTAAGGTCAGTTACAAGTCAGCTACATTTTAAAGAAATGTGTTTTTGTTACCATTTTTCCTCCAAACCCCACCTGACTGAGAGTGTGTCCAGTATTCCTGTGTGACCGTTTAAGCCCTTTGTTCCCGTGTGTGCAGGGAGAGCGTGGCGCACCAGGGCCAGATGGCCAGCCAGGGGTGGCCGGCCTTCCTGGCATGCGGGTCAGTTTTTCTCCCTTATGCTTTCATACCAACAGGTGATACACCAGCAGCCAGCACTGTGTAATTATAGAGTGAAGCATTTTTTTTTAGACATTGTGATAGGGCTGTTGCGCTGAAGCGTTGGCATTTACTCTTAGCTGTGTTAATAAATGCACAGTACTAAAGGTAATTGCCTTGTTTCTTACCTTCCATCAGGGAGTGAAAGGAGACAAAGGAAGCCCAGGGCTAAAGGTATGCAGTTGAATTACTTTTTTGTGCCTCTTCCAACAAAAAGCTATAAGTTGCCCCTGAAACTCACACACACACACACACACACACACACACACACACACACACACACACACATGCACACACACACACAAACACACACACATTGGCACTCTATTACGAAGAGCTGTCATTGTGTCAATCAGTCAATGTGAAAGGCTACATCTCTCTCATTCTCTCTCGTTCTCTCTCTCTTTCTCTCTCTCTCTCTCTCTCTCTCTCTCTCTCTCTCTTTCTCTCTACCATCTGCACAAAAAAGGCAGATAAAGGAAGCCCAGCTAAACAAATATTTCAAAAGAGAACTTGGGTAGATCGTTAGGTCGGTTGGTTGGTTGGTGCAGTGTTAATTATTGAATGCCACGTCTTTCTCTCAGGGAGAGCCAGGCCAAGATGGACAGAGCATCGCAGGTCCTCCTGGCCTTCCAGGTCCTCCAGGACCCACCATCAGCCTGCAGGACGTAAGTCAGCAAACAGATGCATGGCGTTGATTTGCTCAGGAGATTGCTGGATCTCACAGGAAGGCATATGCTATTGCAATACGAATAAAATTCCTCACTTCACAACATGGTGCTTCTCCCCCAGCTCCTCCTAAACGACACAGAGGGCATATTTAACTTTACGGAGATCCGCGGGCCGCCTGGGCCCAGGGTGAGTAGCACTCTATCAGTGCTCAGTAAATCCACACCATAAATCCCAACGCTTGATCAGTCCATGAGCCTCACACTTTTATCCAGAAGCTTTGAGCTCTGAGACTGAACGGGTGTGTTCGTGTATAGGATGAAATGTCTTGATATCTACTGAATAAAACCATCTTTAAAAGCATCAAATATATTTCCTTTTTGAGTTAACTGATGTTGCTCATTTTGGTCATATTTAAGCATATCCAGTGTCTGTGACAAGTTTGTTAAAGTCGATGCTGCATTCGTTTGAACCTTTGTTTAAACCTTGGCAGGTCCTTTGCATGCTAGTGCTATATTCATCTGTATGTGATCTCTATTAGTATTACCATAATAGTGCTATGCTCATTTGCATGTCATCTCCATAAATATTAATACATTAGGGCTGTGTGTGCTTGTGCTGTCTTGTTAACAGGGCCCAGAGGGTTTGCCTGGCAAAGCAGGATTTCCTGTAAGAAATCACACACATTTACACTTGCCTCTTAGTAATGTTAAGTTTATATTCCGTATGCTGTTTAGAAAGGGCACTTGTGTGAATACTATTAAAAATGAGCATTCACTGTCGGCCATTATATAACCTGAAACGCCATTTTGTTCAAGATATTATAGGAGTCAGAACAGCTATTCAATGGAAGGTTATCATTTACCAGGAGATTATCATTTACATTATTTTTTATATTTATTGAGTGTCTGACTCTGCTATACACTGTAGAATGATACATTTGTTTTGCTTTCACTTTTTGCCTCCCTGGAAGACAAATGGTATGTTTTCATATAAAAATGCAATGGCATGTGATTAGGTGACACGAAAAAATATGACATAGTCAAAAAGTGAGAAGTTTGTTTGAAATTTAAGAATAGACACAATGGCTGCTAAGTGTTATGGCAGTGGGGAAAACAGGTTTGGGTTGAGGAGAGGGAAACAGGTTGGTTTGCCCAGTTAACTCACTAATCATGAGATGTTTTAAATGCTCGTTGCCCAGGGTCCCAGGGGACCAAAAGGGGATGTTGGATTGCCAGGTGTTCAGGGACCCCCAGGTCTTAAGGTAAGAACATAGACTCTTCCTCGTCTTCCCCTGACTGCATGAAAAATGCATATGGGCATTAGGTCTCCATTTTGTCCTATCTCATAAGGGACAAATCATTTGAGCTGTGCTTTTCTGCCAGTGACTGGGTGTGCTGTTATGCTTAAGTGTGCGTTAATTTGTTTCAGGGTGAAAAGGGTGAGCCCGGGGTCACCATAGCTGCAGACGGCTCTTTAGTGACGGGCATGAGGGGCCCCAGAGGTCCGAAGGGACTCAAGGTACTTGAACAGATGTTCAGATCGGTGGGGCGATGTCAAATGTGTGTGTGTGTGTGTGTGTGTGTGTGTGTGTGTGTGTGTGTATGTGTGTGTGTGTTTGTGTATGTGACTGCTGGTGTGTGTGTGTGTGTGTGTGCGAGTTCTAGTGTGTGTGTGTGTGTGTGTGTGTGTGTGTGTGTATGTGACTGCTGGTGTGTGTGTGTGTGTAAGTGCTAGTGTGTGTGTGTGTGTGTGTGTGTGTGTGTGTGTGTGTGTGTGTGTGTGTGTGTGTAAGTGCTTACAGTATTCTCTCTGCACAGGGGGAGCGTGGCCTTTCAGGAGAGGCTGGGATCATGGTGAGACACAAAGAACATTTCGCTTTTTTCATTGCTCTTATTTTTGTCATGCGAATGTAGACACACACAGGTAGAAGAACAATCATACAAGTTCATGTTTATGTCTTAATGGAGATGCACACATGCACCCTAACAGACAGATGACAAACACACACACAGACACACACACACACACACACACACACACACACACACACACACACAATACAAGTAAATATGATATTTTATATTTTTTAGGGACCAGTTGGGCCACCCGGGCCAAAGGGCGAGTATGGATTACCTGGTCGACCGGTCAGTACTCTGTGATTTCTGGTTCCTGTTTTTGAGAAGATATAAAGTGGTGTTGTTGTATTCAACATATATGTTCACAGAAGTTTTTTGGTTAAAAGGGTCGACCTGGAATGGTGGGACCAAAAGGAGACAAAGGGGATTCCATTGGTTTGCAAGTACGTTTAACTTCTAGGCTCTTGCTGATTTGTAGAAGACATAATATTGTTGTAAGTTGTATCAGAAGTACTCATTGTTTGTTTGTTTGTTTGTTTGTTTGTTTGTATAGGGTCCCCCTGGTCCCCCTGGACCTCCTGGGCTCCCTGGTCGTATCCTGGGCCTCAACGGAGTGAGTGATGTCACTTTTCTTAGCGGGTCTCAAAGACCGCCACAGTTTTTATTCTGCCTGTAGACTGGTTCAATGTGTCTAAAACAGTATCCTCTAAATTTTAAAGACAGTCTTTCCAGTCCCTCGTAGACCACACTGCAAAAGACCAGTAAGTCCGCTTGCTCGAGTCCTCCCCCTATGCCTGGGTATCTTGATGGCTGGGGCTCGGTGGCGCATGTGGAGTCAGTGGCCTTTCGTCTGCCTGTGCTACTACTACCCCCCTCCCCATCTCTCATTCCCACCCCCACCCCCACCCCTCCTACCGCCACCTCTACACGGCCTCCCACTTGGCCACCTCATGGGTGTCGGAGTGTCTGTCCACACTACATAACACAGTGTTAGCAAATCTGATTTCAGAGCCTCTGTTAAATTAAAAGTTTTGTTTACTCCGTCAGAGTGTGTTTCTCAGCCACATGTGCAGAACGTTCAAATGTGTTAAATAGTCAATTCTTAACTCCTGAGAATCACACTCTCACGTACAACTCTGGAATCAGACTGTATTATATCAGGCATGCTGGGACCTGCAGAACAGCAACTAAGAGGTGGCATAAATGTCTGCCCATACCCCATAACCCTGGACATGGAACAGCACCCCTAGGCATGCTGCATGATATCTGTTTGTTGGTGTTTCTAGCAATGGGGTCATTTAACACATGTATCTATGTATGTATGTATGTATGTATTATGTCATTGTTTCCTTTTGAAAAGAATGTGTATGGCTGAAATGTCACTAACAAAAATGATGCTGGGAGTGTTTAAGGGACCTTTGCTTGCAGAGCAGTACTGCTGCTTGGCATGACGTCTGTGTCTAGATCTACCAGTTATGTTGTGCTCCTCCCTGAAGGGAGATTTACTCATGTGTTTGAAACTGTTTTTGTTCTGTGTAGCTTGGAACCAGCCTGGAAGCAGTATTAGGTAGGCTGATTTCTTAAGGTTTCACAGCATTGTCATAAATGTTTACAGTCACTATAAAGACTGCCACCTGTGAAGTGCCAACCTGATCGTACTGTTCCCCTTATTGATTGGACAGGGGCCAAAGGGGAGAAAGGGGATATGGGCATAGCAGGAACCCCAGGGGCTCCAGTACCAGGTATGTCATAAAGCGCACATGCATCTCCACGGATTAGTAATCAGCTTTCCCTTCATCCCCATAGCCCCAATGCTTTCCTAAGACTTTCCTTGAAAATTCCTTACATTTACTGGTAGCATGCAATATGTGTTAAATGAGTGGAACAGTAGTAAATTGACTTTTGAGGTTTGAAATGGCATATGTTCCTGTGTTCTAGATTACATGTTGATGAAAGGATTTGCGGTAAGTCATGCCTTCCTGTTGCCTCTCCTTATCTTTAACAGAAATATTCAAGCCCTAATTTAATTGATGGGGAGCATGCCTGGCAGCACGCAAAGTCTGGGATGCACACGCTAGGCTAATTAAATAAGTTAGGCAAATGCGTTTAGCTTATTTCCTAATAAGACTAAAATTCTTAGTGGAAACATAGGTGGGTCAGTGCAATGCTGAGATCCCTCAGCCCACAGATACTGAAGCTCTGTATATAAATGAGTGCTGTCAAAGCAGAGTACTTGAGAGTTATGAAAGATTTTAAGCCCGGCAGACCTTCCACAGACCTTCCATCTCTGGCTTCTCTGGCGTAAAACTCTCTGTTCATGACAGGAGATTCATGGTTAAGGTGATTGTACTCAGTCCCATATTCATTTTAAACAAGCTTGAATTGTTGTGATTAGCCGATACGGAATGGTTTTATTGTCAAAACCACTAGCTATCGAACCTATATATAGCATTGACTGCCTTTTCGCTATGCATCCATTAAGATATCAAACAGAGATATCCCAACCTGTTCTCACTGCACTGTTGCAGATGTGCAACTACTGTTCATGTTGCTTGTTGTACTATCAAATTATGGCCCAATTTGTGCTGTTGTTCTGAGTGGCATGCTGTACAGACGGCACTAATATGTCTGAGTCTGACCACACAGGGTGATAAAGGTGACAGTGGCTACAAAGGGCAGAAAGGAGACAGGGGGGAGCCCGGCCCACCCGGCCCTCCCGGTCCCCCAGGCAGGTCTGGCCTTGTGGTAAGTCCATATCATCAAGTCTGACTAACATTTAGCATCTGTTAACCCATACACTGATACAGTATGTAATTAAGATTATTAAACATAGAAATTACTGTCGCAGATGAGTTGCAAGAGTTAAGTTCCAAGTCCCTTTTTACTGATATGGTTGTAGGGACCCAAAGGAGACACAATTGTTGGCCCACCGGGTCATCCAGGAGCCCCTGGCCGGCCTGGTCAGCCTGGGTTTGGGAGGCCTGGTAGACCTGGGCCACCCGGTCCATCTGGACCTCCTGGGTCACCCTCAAGTTATGGTGCAGGTAAAACAGCAATCAGGACAATTAACCTTTGGGAATATTACAGAAAACAGGGTACACATTTCATGTGTTTATAATGTTTTATTTGTTTATGAGTTAATGAATCTATGCGGTGTCAGTAGTTTACAAACATGCAATGTGTTTACCGTTGAGAATGCAAAGTAGTTGTGTGGTCTTTAACACTGGCTCTGGCTCTCTCCCAGCTGCTAGCATCCCTGGCCCTCCCGGTCCTCCTGGGCTTCCAGGGGCTCCTGGCTACGGAGCTGCTGTGAGTCTGACATCATGCATTCAATGTTTCAGCACTTGAACTAAAAAATAAGTACAAATAAGGTATAGTGTGAAGCGGTTGGCATGTTTGTGACTCTATTTGATGGATGTTTTCAGGTGACTGTGTATAAAACGGGCCAGGCACTGCTAAGAGAGACACACAGGGCAACTGAGGGTGCCATGGCTTACGTCTCTGACAAGGGCGAACTCTACATCAGAGCCCAAGGAGGCTGGAGGAAGATACAGGTGTGGCTTACTTTTTACAGCTACCTTAGACAATGAAATGATTGACAATGTTAAACAATCATTCCTGTAAAATGCTGTATTCAATTCATGCTTAAGAGTAGGCTTTCTAAAAAACCTTCTTACCACTAAATCATTTATCAGTTAAACCTCAAGCTGTATGTTAGCGTTTCACAGTGTTTCATGAAACATTCTTTGCTTTTAAGAATCTGTATATATACACCGACAGTCTGTAACACTATGTCACATACAGGCACTCTAAACAGTTTGCTTAGGGAAAGTATAAAGAAAAGTAGACAATTTTAGTGACGTACATTAAATATTTTATATTTTCTTTGTAAAACACAGAGAGAAAACAGTATTGTGGTATTCAGCCGAGAACAGTTTCTCAAGGACATGTTTAAACATCCTCTTAGCTTATTCAGAGCAGTAATTATGTTTTTTTTATATCCTTTGAAGTACTCTTGAAGTATTGTGGGTATAATGCATTAGTGTTTATTTTTCTGAGAGGCTCTTTCAGCATGTCCCCTCTCCTTTCTCCCCTCAGCTCGGCGAGCTCATCCCCATCCCCTCGGACAGCCACACGGCTGCTATCTCTCATGGCCTCAGCAGACCTGGGGACCGCAGCACACCCCGGTTACACAGCCAGGTAACACACCTACGTTACCTCAGTGAAACACACTCTTGTTACACAGTCAGGTGACACACTACTAATGATACATCCTTCTACTTTACCTCTCAGACTCACACTCACATACAGTATACCTGTCTCTCTCTGTTTTGAAATATAACTTGGGGGCCAACACATGCTGATGCAACTTATCATTACACACACGGCTTTGTGAGACTTTTTTATAAGTAAATTTAGTACAATGCTGTATGCAAAAAAATACTTTATTAAAAAACGAAAAAGGGATATAGTTTGTAATCCTAGTATATTGTGACAGACTACATAAACGAGGCCTGATGTAATATAGAGGACATTTGAATTGCCCACCTTCAAATGAACTTAGTTTCTTGCTTTGTGCTTTGTGCTTTGTGCTGTGATTCTGATTTAGGAGCTGACAAGTTACCTGCCAAGTCACAATGTTCTCCCACATACGGCATACTCTGTTCCTGGGGTGAGACTTCCTCAACTGATATGTGGTCCCTTGTTATTCTATTCTCGTGTTTGTGTGTGTGTGTGTGTGTGTGTATATGTGTGTGCGTGTGTGTGTGCGTGTGTGTGTGTGTGTGTGTGTGTGTGCACGCTTGTGTGCATGTGTGTGCACATCTCTCTCTCTTTCTCTCTTTCTCTCTCTCTCTCTCTCTCTCTCTCTCTCTCTCTTGCTCTCTCTCTGTCTGTGTGTGACTGGGTGTTGGCTAGTCATTAATTATTTATCCTGTTTTGGTCTTCTAACTCAAACATTATCCTGTAAAACACAGCGGTGTGGGGGAGACTAAACAGTGTCTCATTTTTAGACGTCACCCTAATTATTTATTTACATTGGTTTGTTTGTTCAATGGTTTAATTGAACTTCAGACGACCAAAGTAAACATACACAGTTCTTGGAGACTCTTGAGATGATCAAACCTTCACAGTGTTACTTATGATATTTACTTGTCTGCCAGTCTGCTGAGTGTAACTCTCTGTGCTCTCTGACCCACTGCAGCTGCACCTTGTGGCTCTGAATGCACCTGCCACGGGAGACATGCGGGGCATTCGGGGGGCGGACTTCCAGTGCTACCAGCAGGCCCGAGCCCGGGGCCTCACCTCCACCTACCGCGCCTTCCTCTCCTCACACCTGCAGGACCTGGCCACCATCGTCAGGAAGGCCGACCGCGCCAACATGCCCGTGGTCAACCTCAAGGTGAGGACAACCACATGATACATGACACTCGGACTTTGGGTAGTTGTTCTAGGTTGAACAGTGTTGTATATAGCGTGAAGTATACAAGATGTGTTTTATTCTCACTTAAATTGATGTAACCCTAATCCTGTAATACTGTAGACTTTTAATATTGTGTGTGTACATCATATTTGCTTTGTTAGACTGCTTCAACAGAGTTTGCACAGTGATGATTTCCAGTATATTTCCCTAATCTCATTTAAAATCACTGTTTTTTTGTTGTTTTCTAGGGCGAGATCTTATTCAACAGCTGGCTGTCTATATTCACTGGAGATGGAGCTACGTTTAATCCCCAGATCCCCATCTACTCCTTTGATGGGCGAAATGTTATGACAGATCAGTCTTGGTGAGTAGTAGGCTAGGTAAACTGAAGAACTTAAACTCAAACTACAGCAGTGTCTGATGTCTTTACATGTCCAGGTCAGTGGGCATATATGCACGAACTGTGAGGTTTGTCTGAATGAGTCAGTGGCTGTGCATGTGGAGGTATCTGAAAGTACAGTATATCCCTCATTTCCTATGTTCCTATGTCATCTCTCTGTCTCTGTCTGTCTCTCTCACACACACTCTCTCTCTCTCTCTCTCTGTTTCTGTCTCTGTCTTTGTCTGTGTGTATGTGTGTTTTTGGGGGTGGGTTGGAAGTCTTTGATGTGTGCCTTTGCCGTGTGTTTTTGTGTCTATGAGTCTTTGTAAACATGCCTGTGCTCACGCTTCTCTCCCATGCTTTCTGCCCCCCACCCCCCACCCCTCTAGGCCCCAGAAGCTGGTGTGGCATGGCTCCAGTACTGTGGGCATACGCATGACCACCAACTACTGCGAGGCGTGGCGGGCGGGCGACGTGGCCGTGACGGGCCAGGCCTCACTGCTGCAGACCGGCCGTCTGCTCGGCCAGCACACCCGCAGCTGCTCCAACCACTTCATCGTGCTCTGCATCGAGAACAGCTACATCCGCGAGCCTCGGCAGAACTGAGGGCCCCGACCTCCCCTCCTCCCCCAACTCCCACACCTCAGCCTTACCCCGCCCCGCCCCCATCCAACCCCCATACCTTATGCATCCTCTTCCTTCCTTCTTTGTGTCCTCTATCTCTCCCACCATCCCTCCTTCCCTCCCTGAATCACTCCCTTTTAGAGAGTAGCTCTGAGCTGGCCTGCAGAGGAGAACATCATCATTTAGCCTGTCCCACCCTCCTCCCCGGCCGGCCCTAAATAATGTATCCTCAGAGGAAGATTCCAGAAGAAAAATGGCACTGCTTCCCCCCACCCCATGAATTTTTTTTCCCGAGGAGAAAAGAGGTGTAAATATGTGTAAATTGCTTCCTGATACCACACCATCCATCCATAACGCACAGTGACTTGCTGACTGATGGAATGCCAAAGAAGTGATACCTCAGCCAGAAATCAATCCGTGCCACCCTTGCCAGACTCGGCCCTCTCGCTCACTGTAGTAGGGATGCACTGAGGCTCTCCTCACAGAGATTAGCTTTCAGAGTAGCGGCTCAGCTAAGGTCTTTTCCTTTATTCGCCTGAGAGTGTAGTCTAGTGCAGCGTGAACTGCCTATTAAACCTTATTCCCTGTGTTGATATTACTGCCCCGCTGAAAGATTTACTGTCACAATAACTTGGTGCAAACGCATGTCAATATCTTAGAGTAATCAAATGCTTGAAATGTTTTTTTTTCATCAAGGGAACCAAGTGTTGCCTAATCAGGTTTGAAGTCATTTTAGATGCACTGTTTGTTTGTTGTTTTTTTTTTACAATTTTGTCTCTACATCCACACTTGTGATGGCTTATTTGCTGGTGACTGTTTTCTCAAAGGTCTGCAAGCAACACCACATCATAGTATTTAAATTTAATTCCTTTTGTCTTTTATTGTTGTTATTTATATTGTAACAGCACATAGTCGTAAAATCTAGAGACACATTGAGTTGAGATTTTCGCTTTCATAAGCAAACCGACCTGGCTCATCCCATTATGTTAGCGTGGTTCAAACTGTTTTGACAGAGCATGGGAGACTCTAGTGCTCTTCATAGGAATGGCTTTAGAACAGAACAAAGCTTGTGAAAAACCTTGATTGGAAGAGTGAATCTGTGAATCTGTAGCTTTTAGTCAGGAATTGATTGACACAAATGCAGTAAATATGAACAACAACAGTAGTATCTATACATTTGACTGGTGCTCATTGAATAAATGTTTTCTTTTGTAAAACGTGTGTCAGCTGTTTTTGTGGTTGCATATATTTGGTGTTTGAAGTGTGGCGCAGCGAGATTAAAAAACATTATATGTAGGACTACGCACACTGGCTTCACTCCCAGAGACAATACAGCACACTGCCTGTTTATGCACATCTGTGGGAGGTCAGTACAAATGTATGTCATATACAGATATAGGTCTGCATATATATATACATGCCTTTATTGCGTAGCTCTTTACCACAGACTAAGCAATTAAGTCAGGATGTTGTCCTTTCAAATTTGACTGGCCACTCAGAAGATTGCTGATATCTGAAGTATTTTGTGTCCTTATTATGTGGTAGAATGAAATTCATATCTTTGCTTACTGTTCATCACTATCTAGGAAAGATAGGCTAGCACAACATGCACTGACTGTTTTTCACACAAATTATCCACATAGCAGATGCATTCGATTTTCACATACACAGTTACATTATCATCAGAGTTATTATTTTATTTTGTCCTAGAGAATCTTTTATTTTGTTCTAGAGAATCTTCTGTGCAAGTTGCCTTCTTGGTTGACATTTCTTTACCTACACAGCTCTCTCTTAATAGATTCTTTGTAATAAGGGCACTGCATTCCTTTAAAAAGTATCTGTGCCATCAACACTATCATCCTAAATAGCTCTTTGTCAAATTTTCTACATAATCATGATTTAGTTGGGGCTATCCAGAATCCTATAAATTGATCTTGACTAACAACCAAGTGTAGACAGTCTATAACATCATCTTCAAAATACAGAGCTTTTACTGAAGGGGCTGAGTACAGTCACACGCAGACTTCCTGCCATTGCACAACCAAGCAAACACTGAAATGCATTCCAACTTCACATCTTTGGACAAAGCAGTAAAGACCATCGATGGCATGAATAATTGATTCAATCAATTGATCCTCTGTACAGTGTGTGTTGCAAAACTACCCATAATCGAATAGGGTGAGTAGCCTTTGCAGACCTTAAAATTTGAGTTTGTGAAGCTGAAACAAACTTTGTCTCAACATCCACAGTATGTGTTGAAAAAAATATTTTATAAGCTAAACCTAATTATGGATGCAGTAAAAAACAAAAAAGTGCCATCGCCATTCTATGTATTTAGCTGTAGATCTTCATCCCTAATGAGAATGCATTCCTTTGAGGATGTGAACACATATACACATGAGCATGTAACACCTCCCTGAATATTTTAGACTTGGCAGCAGATATTAAAAAGAGGACAGCACATTAGCCAAACTAAGCTGGAGGGAAAAGAGGTAAACAATATGGCTGCTAATAAAAAAAGATCTCAAAAAGCTTTTAAACAAAAAAATGTCTATATGACCTTCTAATAAAGTGCACATACTATAATACTAAACTAAAAAATCTTTATCTCATCAAAATGGACCGTACAAAGAGGAGAGAACTTGTTTGCCTGGCCAGTATCTTTTCTTATTTTCCTGCATATGCCTGTATTTGATTATCTGAAATCAGATTGTCTTAATTAATTACTTAACATCGACAGCCTTTCCCCAAGGTTATATGGCAGTCAGTGAGTCTATAAAACCATCTATGTCAAACACAGAATGTTACACAGCAACACAAGCTCTTAAAACTTCTAATAGGGGCATCTGGTGTATAGTATGCCCCAGATGGTGGACTATAGAAGCCCTCTGTGAAAAACCTATGTCTCTGCCTTCTCAGTGATCAACTTATTGAGTTTAATGCTGTGTGTTGAAGACCCGGTATGATAATCTATTAGTTATTTCAATGCATTCACTTACATTCATTGCATAAATCTGTTGGTTTTACCACTTTCCTCCCATGACTGTATTTAAGTTAAACACTCAGAGTAGTTTAAGGTTGACTTCAGTAGTTACACCTGTTAGTCTATACATGCGTTTGAAATCTCTCTTCACGCAGATTTTTCGCTTTAACTTATTCTGCCTGACCCATCTTTGTCAGTGTGTAAGAACACCCATGTTACAGGACTTCACCATTAGTAGATCTTTAATGGCATGTATTTAACATGCATAATAACACATACTTTTACACAAGGGGGCAGACTAGAGTCTACCAATGAACCACAAGTCCATGTGATGGCAGCTACGCCACACTAGTCAACTCTGTTTTGGGACAGTTTAAGCAAGGTTTGGAAAGGAAAAGCAGAGTAATTGCTACTTTTTTGCGTTTTTGCCCATCTTGCTCATTTTGCTCTGTTCACATATTCTAAGGCATATATTTTAAGAAATTCTTTGGCTTGCAGTTTAAAAGCAAACTACAGCATATCGGGTGACATATTAACAGAGCCTTATTGAACAATTCAGTATGTTTATATCTTTGCCACAATTTAGCATCATGTAAGCATAATCATTTTGAACAGCATCCCCAGCATCATTTCACATAGACATCTATGATATCCTCACATCTATAATGGACATCTATGCCATATTTATATTTGTGTCATTCCAAAGTGAAGCGTTTCATCTGTTTTACCTTTCTCCGGGTAGAGCTTTTATGGTTTACTGCAGTGCACATTCTACACTACAGGCACTGGAATGAACCCCGAGAAGAGGGCGCAAACAATAGGCTCTAATCAATCTCTGACATCCTCCGGAGAATGGGCTAAAGGATGGGTGGAGTGCTGCCTCAGGGTGTGTGCCAGTGGAAGCTGGTGCTCCTAGGGTGGTGGTGGTGGTGTGTGTGTGGGGGGTAGGGGTGGTTACTGCTACTTCATCATTATGCACACTAGTAAGTAACCCTGACCAGTTCTGCTGCTGCCATCAGATATGACCCTATCAAAGGTTCACAGGAACATTAGAAAAGGAAGAGGGATCTTGATCAGATGGCCAATTATCTTAAAATAAAGGAAGAGCCAATTAGTAGAGATTACAATTCAATGACATTATTAGACCTAGGTTTACAAGTGATTAATTAATTGTGTGTATGTGTGTGTGTGTGTGTGTGTGTGTGTGCGTGCGTGTATGTGTGTGTGTGCGTGCGTGTATGTGTGTGTGTGTGTGTGTGTGTGTGTGTACTATTTCAGTTATGTTTATACAAAACAGAAATATAAGATGAAACTGATTTGGCTTATCGATCATCAATGCCTATGCTATCGTTTACCAGCAACATAGCACATGCATTTTCTTCCAGTCGTAATAAGGAGTCGAGCATAGGGATAGGAGGGGCGGGTAAGGGGTGTTCAGTTTGGGCAGGGTGTTTTCGCAGTGTTGACCAATCAGGTCCAGGTTTTTTTTTCCAAAGCAATGACCAGAGAAGTTGAGTGTGAAACGGCGTTCTGGCCAGTTTGAGTGTTATTGCGAGTCACAATGGATGCCATACCTTGTTGTTTAGTGTTACTCGGGCTACTTTTTGTCACGGGAATAGAAGAAGCTCACGGTAAGCGTTTCTGGACAGCTTGCAATTGTATTTCTATGCGCGGTATGGCAATTTCCAAGTTTAATTTACGCACATGCTTTTAGCATAAACAGGCTACTCAAAAGCGGTTTTCAAAGATGGCGCAGGTCAGGGGGAGCCGCGCCGTCAGGAATGTGTATTGTTAAGCGAAAATCCTGGCTAGATAACTGGATCACATTGAGGGAAGAGAACGAAAACTCTGTGGCTCGTACAGATCCGTATGCAGCGGAATTTCGCTTGTGCTGGAACAAGAAAAATATTGCTGGCAATCATATGCAGACCCTGTCTCTGATTTACGTTCCCACAGCAATAGCGTTACATGTTCAGCATGCAATTCTCTATTAAGGAATAGCCCAGTGTGGGAAAAGGTTGTAATTCTTTTGCGCTGACAGGTCGGATGGGGCAAATTGCCTACCGGCACCGTTCCTAATTTTAAGTAGTAGCTCAGGGAAGGCTACTGTGCAGAAATCAGCGATAGCTACTGAACCTTAGCTTACCATACTACAGCATACCTCTTGCTTGGAGCTGTTAGATGTTGACATGTGTATTTAACTGTTTCCAGGAACGATAACCGTTTATGTGTTCTCCCTGCCAAATAACCTTACTGGCGTAAACAAACCGGACGAAACGTGGTGTTCGTTTCCTGCTTCATAACCTGTTAAGGCAATCTGCTACTTTGTTACAAGTTCTTGTTAACCCATGCAATTGCTTAGCCCACTCCCAGTTTTCACGCCACAAGGAATGGTATAGAATTGATTAATGTTAACACAAAGAAACAGACTAACACATTTAGCCACCTCTTTTTGTGTATGACTGATCAATGATTTAAAATGCTGCATCAGTTGAGAATTTTGGACACCGACTCAATGTATGCGATGAGAGAATGCATGCATTATTTGACCAGTCAGTGACCATAGAGTGTGTAATTACATGTGCGCGGCGTTAGTCCTTGATGTGGGCTGCATGTTTGAATGCACTGTTGGAATGTTGCTAATGGAAGCCTCTCGTTTCTGAACGAGATTACAGGTTAGAGGAATATGTGGTCGTTATATTTTTACGATTAACCTTTGTATATTGTTTTGACTGCATGAGCAGTTCATTGTTTGCAAAACACAAGATATGATGTTTATTTGTATCCAGAAGCAAAAAAAACTCAGATACCAATTAGGAGTGTCCGTGACATTGGGGCTGACGGTCCTATAGCTTTTATTAGTAATCTGTTATGGGCAAGCTGTGATGCTCTCCACAATTCCGCTAACGGGCACAGAACTACTGCTTATTCACATTGTCCCCACCCTAGAAGCTTTGTCTGTCCTGCCCTTATCAGAACCCAGTTCAGGTTCAGCCTGTTGGTCTTCATCGAGGATATCTAAGGAACCGTCAAACAAAGAAGGCATGGTCGTGTATGGTTTTCCATTGAACATCTCACCGTATCTCCCTTAGTGGTAATAAATGTGGAAATACACGAAGCATGCTGTCATCCGCTGTAACTGTGAACGTGCCCTGGCATAAGGAGTTTTGCTATTATCATAATTGCATGCGTGTTTGTATCCGAGTGCAGAATGTACTCTACTTTTGTCTACCTGGATTCGCTGTTAAGACTCCAGTCACGGCTCTTTGAGAGTGGTTTAGATTGAGCGCTGGAAATATGCTCATTTTTAACGATTAGATTGTCATCAATGCAAACATGGTGTAATTGTAGCAGTTGACATTTCTGTTAATGATGTATATTTTCAAAATGCTTGTCAATTTTTTTTTGCATTTAATGTTTGTTAGGTTTCACAATAGGGTACACATTTAAGTATGCTCTCAAAACGTATTCAGTGGTTGGGTTTTGTCTGTCTAATGTCTTTATTTTTTGAATGAAACTGACTTCTGAGCTTGCTGAAGTGGTTTCTATATATAATGCCACATCGTTTTTGTAATAGACAGTATTAATTAATGTCAAACACTACATTAATAAACTGTTGAATTACCCCAACTCTACATGTGCACTGCTATCAATAAAAGAGCACAGATGCACCGCTGCCTCTTTCTTGGCACATATGGTTCCAAAAACTTGCCGGTGGTCTCCCAGAAAAAAGTAACTGGGGTAATTTTAGGACTGATGCAGATTTGCTGTAGTGGTCAGTTTTTCACAAGCATAAGGCATATTGTGCTGTTTATGCAGGACACCTACTACTTTGACTAATTTATTGTTCTAAGCCAAAGATTTTTTTATTTAAGTATACATGATATTCAATGGAGGTATGACTTTTATTTCATGCATGTAATTTCAGCACTAATTAATCTGATCCCTAATTTCATGCAGAATTTGGAATGTGACATAGAATCTCCAGTCATTGTTCTCTGTGTTGAGATCTAATTCTTTATGGCCATCTATCTGTTCACATGGTGAGTTGTTCAGTCACTCGGGCTGGCCTCGGCGTGCTCTGTCCCACCCAAACCTACTCTCAGTTCAAGCTGTAAATATTTCATTGCTGTAATCGCCTGTTATTTATTCATGATGATGATAACCATTTAATTATTGAGCCTGGTGCCAATGTGGTCTTGAATTCCACTTAAGCATGTACCAGGCTGGCCACTGTCATTATGTGCAGAGGTATGTTTTTGGTGAGGTGTCAGAGTAGGCCTGCATTTTTCTGTGGTGGAAAAAAGGCCACATTTTCAAGTCCTGACGTGCCTTGGCCAGGGGTCAGTGTGGGACAACTTGTTGCCTATTTGCTTTGAGCACTTTTTTGGGCAATTGTCTGACCTCCATTCAATTATTATTCTATTAATTTCTCCAATTGTCTTACTAATCACAGAGTATAGCAAAAAAGATTTGCATGAAAGGGGAAGCAAAACCTTTCAGCAAAATTGAGTAGAATTTACATGATGGAAATAACCTTGCTTTGCTCAATATGATTTTAGGTTCACTACCACTTGTAAAATAATAGTAATTACTGAGTAATTGCTATAATTTCATTCAGACGAAACATTTCAGTTGGCCTCACTGATGAATGTTGTAGCTGTGCTGTAGCAAGCAGCTTGTGAAAGCAGAGGCTGTTAACTGAGGAATAAAGACAAACTTTCAATCTGCTGTAGGTCCATCCTGCATAAATTGGACAACTTCATTTCACTTCATTTTATTCAATTCTAAAAATGTCTTTGGAGGAATTCCTAGAGGCAGTCTTCATGTAATGTGCAATTTATTCAGTTATCGCATTAGATTCTGACCACCTGTGAGGCTTGAGTTGAGCTGGTGAAGCAGAGTCTTGATCGGGTATCTCGGAGAGAGAGAGCATCCTCTGATGTCCCAGAGGCCTGATAAGAGTTCTCATTAGCGACCACCTCAGGTACCGCAACCTACTCAAACGCTGCACCTTGCACTTTTCTTTTATAGCATGCCGTCGTCTTGCACAATTATTTATAGCCTAACCTATCCTGCACATTCATTTATAGCATGCAATAGGGCAAACACGGCAGTTCTTGCCACAGTATTCCAGCGCATCCATATGAGCTCTTTCCCTGACATGCACACAGCAACAGATGCTCTGTCATTGTTCACTGCTGACATCACTTATTGCAGAGATGCACAGCACACTGTAAGGTCTGTGGTTCAGCTTCATCATTGAGCTGATTGAATTGTGGTTGCTTTGGCTGATGTGGCCTTAGTGTGTATGACTGACTGTAGACGAGTGCTTTGGAATCGCACACGAGGCTGTGCACTAATATATCTTGTCATGTGATTTTAAGTCCTGCAAGTGCATGTTTATGAAGTCACGTTTTATGCAAATGAATTTGAATATATCATTTTATATTACCATTTAAATGTATATGCATAGAAATTGACATATTGTTCTAAAATATTTGTTAAGATAATATCTTAAACTTCAAAGATATGGCCCTATTTCATTTTAATCTTCAGGTGTGGTGCTTTGCTTTGTAGTGTTTCTATTGTCACAGTGTGACTTTCATGTGGTATGATGTCTCAACACTACTGCACTTCAGGCACAGAATCGAATGAGTTTAAATTTAGTTTGCCTTGCAAAAAAAAAGAAGAAGAAAAGAAAAACACCACTCACCCCCAAGCTTGCTCCCCCTGGTTAGTATGGTCAGCCACTTCCAAAGTCACAATTTCCGGTAAACACAAAACCTTCTGGCCTTCGGCTGTTTCCACTACCAGAATTCTGCGAGATGCTACAGGGTCTTTATTCATGCCTGACATGCACATGCTACTGAAGTCGGCATGCCGTGGAGGTGTCAGCCGGGAGCCTTCACCCCCACCCTTATTCCTGCTGTGATGCGAATGTGTCACAGATGAGGCCTGCAAGCCCCCTGCAGGTGTCCTGCTGCAAAGCGGCTGGATTAAAGGTCGCCCTGCTCTCCCTTTTGTGAGGACGCTGTGGATGGGGTGTTGTGTGTGGTGGTGCTACATCACTTGTTCGATCAGGCCAGGCTTAAAAGCCGTTTACATATAGGCTGTGGTGTGTGTAGCAGCTGTTGCGCATGATGTGTACATGAGATGATTTTAAGGGGGAAAAGGTTGGAAAGAGATTACATTTGACTTTGATATTTGCTGTGCATTTGCACATTGTGCTTCTGCTTTAGTGGCCATGCTTTGTGTGGTCCTTGTGTGTGCACGCTCATGTGCATATCTCTGCATGTGTGTGTGTGTGTGTGTGTGTGTGTGTGTTGGGAGGAGGGAGGTTGTTTGTGAGTGCACGTGTGTGTGTGATTAATGTGATTTGTGGCTTGAGCTGAAGGTAACTGTATGAGACGCAAATCAGCAGGCTACTGTGATTTCTCGTTGCCAGGCGACAGGGTAATTGATTCATTTTTTCACGGATTGTGGCGAGTAAAAGGAGGTGTGTCTCCAACCTCCCTCAGCATCCCTCTGCCTCACTAGCTCATTCCTGTCTTTCCTCTCAATCTCTCTGGCCCTGCCTCTTTCTCTCCACTCCTCTCTTTTTATCCCTGTCTCTCCCTCTTTCTCTCTCCCTCTCTATCTTTTTTCCATGCTCTCTCTCTCTCTTTCTTTCTCTCTCTTTCTCTCTCTCTCTGCCCCCCCCCCCCCCCAATCATTCTCTCTCACACATACGCACACACTTGGCTGCAGGGTCTTTGTGTCTGTCTCGCCTGCTCTGTATATAGGTTGGGTTGAGGAAGCAGAGCTGAAGTTGCTTGCATGCTCTGTGATGTGATGCCATTCCTACCTTGGCCATACCCATTACCAGTTTGTTTTCAAGTGTCTTTCATGCAGACATCTTGTACACAGCATTCACACAACACAACATAGACTTGAATTGCCTTTGTGTACATGATAGATTTGTGTGTGTGCACACATGTGTGTGTTTCAAAAGGACCACTTTAACCAAGCAGCCTATTGCTTGTTAAAGAAATTGATGGGGAGAGCTAAAATGTCAGATTTTTTTTCTTGCTTCCAAGGTAGTTCCAAAGAACCCTGAACATTTGAATTTTGTAGTGTCCCAAAATAATGCAGCTCTCAGCTCTAAATTACCCTCCATTAAGTCTTGTAAAGGTCTTCGGTTTCCTCTCTCTTACAAAGCTTTTATATTGGAGGTAAAAAGACAGCTAGTACCAATGGGGGGGGTGGGGGTCTGAAACAAACTTTTTTCAATTTTTCGTATCTGAGAAAGGATTGCAGAAGAGCTGTTATTCTTCTCAGGGCTGTGGCCTTATTGGTCATGATGAGTTAATGGATAAGGAGTTCTTTTTGAGTCATTCATTTGCTGTTGATTTGGCTCCTTACTGAGCACATACCATGAAAAAGAGGAAATGTTCTGTGGATATTGTATTTTTCTGCACAGGCCATCCTTGTATAAGACCTCTGCCAGCCAGTGGCAGGTCCTGCGGGCCCGCGCTCGTCCCGTAGCCCAGCTCGTGTCTCTCAGGAGCAGGAGACTTTGGCGTCTTGCTGCTTAAAGGACATGGCAGCTGTGCCGGCGAAGTGAAATCTTAATAACATCCACAAAATGAGGCCAGTGTTCCACAAGAGATGACGGGAACAGAATAAGATGGAAGACCGAGGGAGGACTAAATTACAGTTTCACTGAAGCTCAAGTACTACTCTATGCTCCTGAGCAGCAGGGTGGTGGGATTTGCAATTTTATGTAATTACATTTCCTTTTCAGGTGCAGTTGTATTATGCAATTTTGTTTCTAATATGTAATAATCTCACCCGCTTGCCATAGATTTCTTATAAAGGGGTGCTGTACATGAGCATTTTACCATAACATAGTGTAACATAGTCATACCATGGTAGATCATAGTCTGTCATAAGCAGTTAAAACAGTGTGCAGTGATGTTTTAGTGCCATATTGGCACCTCTCAGAAGAAGTGATGTTACTACTCTGTTACTACTCTGAAATGAAGAAACCTCATGACAATAACGACACTGGAAGCCTGTCACTTAAGATCATTTTACACCAACTGACATGATGACTAATGACACAGAGGTGCCTGGGAAGGAATGGTTATTCCATAACACAAGTGAGCTGGTAGTTTGGGCCTTAGAGAGCAGTTGTGTATTGAATTAGTAAGCATTAATTAGTGAGCAGTTGCCATGTATTTTCATCTCCTGGATTTTTGATTCAGTACAGAAATAATATTTGTATTGTAATTGGCCAGAAACTTCTCAGGGCTTTGTTTTCCATGTACTATCACATCATTTTTCACTTAAAGTGTCTTCTTGCTGTCTCTCACAAGGAATTCCTCAATAGTCTCTGCTTCTTCCTCAGTCTTCCATTTCCCTCTGCTGTTGCTTCCTCTTCTGTCCTACACGTGTGGAACGGGTACGTTCTTTTCCACCCAGGGAGCAGTGAAATGACATCGCCGTGGTTTCATTCCAATGCGGAGCTTCTGTCTAGACGTTCCGAAATCCCACACTGGCTGTCATGTGGCCTGTGGTGTCTGTGAGGGTGCCGGACTGAGCCTGCTGTGTTTTTTTCTCATGTCTGTCGTTGAGTCAGGACTGCACATGGGAAACATTGGCTTTGCTGCAAGACTTGCCAGCAGCTCTGCCTCCTCTTGTCGAGGGAGAGAGACAGAGAGAGTGAGTGAGAGAGAGAGAGGCAGACAGACGGAGATAGAGAGGGTGTCTGAATGAAGCTTCGCTTTGCATTGAACTCTGAGGGGGAACGGGGCATCTTTATCTGCACTGGGTACACTTTTTATCCGCCTTTTCAATGCCAGCTCAGCTAAATATGACAGCATTTAGAAACTGATGTCAGTTATGAAGTGTGAGAACTAAAATCTTTTCCCACATAAAGTTCTTCACAAGTGTCCACTCTATCTGAGCACTTACTCTCCCCCTCTCCTCTCTCTCTCTCCAGGCTTACAGTGTTATTGCCAGAGATGTGCGAACAGCACGTGCCACACAGATGGCTTGTGCTTCGCCTCCCTCATCAGACACAGTAGCGGACGCATCGTGGCCAGTGGTGCCATGTGCCTACAGGAGTCGGAGCTCATCCCCAGGGACCGCCCCTTCCTCTGCGCCCCATCCACCAAGGAGGGCAACAGTGTGTACCCTTATTGCTGCAACAGCGACATGTGCAATAAAGATCCCGAGGACTTTGTCGATATCCCAGGTGAGTATATCAAAAATACACTGTTTTTGTGGTTGTGCTATTGATATCCTTGCCAGTAGGTCTGCGCTCTTATTACAACTACACAACCTTGGTTTTCTTTTTTTTTTTTCTTTAAAACCGCAGTGCACTCCTTTTTCCCATCAGTGGTATAAGACCCAGTACCTCAGTCAGTCTTTGCTCTCCCTGAGACTCTCTTGCTTACCTCCTTTTACTTACCAAAAAAATCCCACCCACCCCTACACACACTCCGACTCTATGAAATCAGCCTCATGCTCCCTTACCCTCGCACTGCACATTGGTTCACCTCAGGCTTATTCTAAAGGATTCAGGCCTTGGGCTGTGTAAACAACTTTAAATAAAGTTTCATTTCAATTTAAATTGAGGTGCACACTTTGTGTAAGTTCTTACAAAGATCTTACATTTGGTCTTTTTGGAAGTATAAAAATAAATAATGGAATTAAACAGAGTAGTACTGATGATTTTCCGGTTACTGTCTGCCTTTCACCATAAAAGGGGGACACTGCGCACCATCTTTTCATTCAAGTTGAGATTGAAAAACTGCTTATGTGAAACCCTTTAGCACCTGAATCAGGCACCTAAATTGTGAGATTGCTTTGAATCAAGGTTAATAAAAATGATGTTTATTAGGCTGTGAAATTGAAACTCTCAGAGGTGAACAGCAGAGTGTGGGTTTCTCTTGCAGCTTGCTTATCATCAGTTACCAAGACCTAGAATGAAGGTAGTCTTTTTTGTGGGCTTCATTAGCTGATGAGGTCAAGTTCATTTGGAGATGATTCAGTGCACTTAATTAACTGCGGTGTGCTGCAGTTGCAGCCATCTCTTTGTAAAGTAAGACTAACATAGTGTTTACACTTTCTATCTACTTTTCAGAGGTTATCTCATGTTTGTATAATAATCATCATTATTGATTGTTTGCCATGTATGTATCGTGTTTAAATATTTATCCCCATTGATTCATTAACTTACTTGTCCTTTTCCAGTTAATTAAGTTCTAGGAAATTAGTCTTGGCTGCTTAGTGGATCAAAAGTCAAACATTATGTGTTCAAGGGTGAAAAAGAAAAACAAGAAAAGGTCATTCTTCACGCTGAGTGTCTATCAAGTGGAACACCATCTTCAGAAATATCAGCATCTCACATCTGCCTAACCCAACCAGTTTAAAATAATTATTTTTACGAAAATACCAAAGAATTTCTACTGTGGCTTAATACAATAATATTTTTGTCCAAAGTGAAGTGTTACTTCTTAGTAGAAAATTGAAAGTGTTACTTCCTACTGGAAAATTGAAGTTTTATAGTCAACACAAATTGTTTTTTATAGATTTGATCAGTTTTATCCAAGGCAAAGAAAACATTAGTTTTAAATTTGAGGAACATTGTTTCTCTTATCGGAAAATGAAGAGCAAAGACTGATTTTAAGAAGACGCTGCTGCATGAAGCTCATTGTGTCGTACAGTTGTAGCCAAGGCCACAGTTTTCAAAACCTACCTCCTATATTCCACTGTTGCTTTACTTAATTCCACCAGTATTGGTGTGGCGTCCTTGCCAGAGCACCTGGCGTTTCGCAACACAAACAAACAGTCATATCTGAGCTTGGCCTCACAGCACTGCCCACTCTGACCTTGTCAGAACTGTTTACTTAAAACGCTTTCTCTCTCCCTGTCGGTCCCAACACCCACCCCACCATTCTCGCTCTCCTTTCCTCTCTGTCTCTCAGACCCCACACCCAGGAGCCCAGCGCTGGGCCCCGTGGCCCTAGCGGCTGTGATAGCAGGCCCCGTGTGCGTGCTGTGCTTTGTACTGGTGCTGGTCTTCTACATCTGCCACAGCCGCTCCGTCATCCACCACCGCGTACCCAGCGAGGAGGACCCCTCCATGGAGCACCCGTTCCTCGCCGATGGCACCACGCTCAAGGACCTCATCTACGACATGACCACCTCAGGCTCTGGCTCAGGTAGAGCAGAGAAAAAAACATGTTATTGTAATATAACCACAAAAAGGGTCTATTTTAACTGGGAGGTGTTAAAAAAGTGGCTAAGTACTTATTGCTCGGCACATCAGGTACTTTTCTAAAAAAAAAAACACAGAAAAGTAATTATCATGCCTCTCCTTCCTTTGTACTTTTCTCATCCCTAGTTGAGTTCTCCAAACCCCCCAACCACCACCACATTTTTTATTTGTCGCTTTAGACACCTACACATACACAGTCGTCCTGAAACTTCACTCCTTCAAGTTGACTGAAGCGCTGCTTGGAAATTTCATGCATGCTGTAAGCAAACAGCCAATGTATGTATGCCACATCATGGCAGTGTTCATGGGAAATGTAGGATATCTGTTTATGGCGAGGAGTGGGCCAGAGCCATAGTGAGAGCATTCTCTACTGCTCTGGTCAGGACAAACAACCGAGACAATTCACTTAAGTCACCACCAGACAAAATGGCTAGTAACTTTTCACCCGCATCTGGCGGGTTGGCAGGTGTTAAATTAGAGCTCTGGGCACAAGAAGGTAAAACCAAACACAGGTTGTTAGTTTTGAAAGTTGGTCTCAGTGTAAAGCCTCTGGCCCTTTTCGGCAAAACATCTCTTCTGACGTGGAGCTTTTGTGCTTGGCAGGGCTACCACTACTAGTGCAGAGGACCATTGCAAGGACCATCATTCTGCAGGAGAGCATCGGAAAGGGCCGCTTTGGGGAGGTGTGGCGCGGTCGGTGGCGGGGAGAGGAGGTGGCCGTCAAAATCTTTTCATCGCGCGAAGAGCGCTCCTGGTTCCGTGAAGCAGAGATATACCAGACAGTTATGCTTCGCCACGAGAACATCCTCGGCTTCATTGCTGCTGACAATAAAGGTGAGAGCACAGGTTTTTTTCAGGGCAGGTTGTCTCATCATCAAATAAAGTGAAATTAACTGAGAGGAACAGTTGCTTCACTGAGAGGCTTACTCCACGAAGAGAGATTTCTAATTATGTTTGGTAACTGTGCACAAATAAAGAACAGAACATTCTGAACACATCCAGAACAAATCCAGGACATTATCTTGGATTATAAAAATGCCATTTCATTTCTAATCCTATTGATATAAAAAAAAAGCATTGTGCTTTTGTAAAATTCAGCTTTGTCAGAAAAGCCCACATACAGGTACATACACTTGATGGATAGATCTGTTACGATTTAAATAATTTACTTTGTTGGAGTGAAACAAGCAGGTTTCGATAAGGCAGCTGTACGCCTGGCTGTGGTAGTGCAGTGGTGTGATTCTCACTTTCTCTCTGTCTTACTTCCACCTTCGTGTGTATTTGTGTGTGTGTGTGTGTGCGTGTGTGTGTTTGTGTGTGCATGTGTGTGTCTGTGTATGTGTGTCTGTGTGTGTGTGTGTTTGTGTATGTGTGCGGGTGTGCTCTTTCCACAGATAATGGCACTTGGACTCAACTGTGGCTAGTGTCCGATTACCATGAGCACGGATCACTTTTCGACTACCTGAACAGATACACAGTCACAGTGGAAGGCATGATTAAGCTCTCCCTCTCCACGGCCAGTGGCCTGGCCCATCTCCACATGGAGATAGTAGGCACGCAGGGTAAGCCTTCCTCTGCATCTACAGGTCACATGTCCTCAAGAGTGTGTGTGTGTGTGTGTGTGTGTGACAGAGAGACAGTCAAGTTCGTTTTATTTATAAATCACATTAAAAAAAAAACAGTAATAAATGCCCTGAAGTGCTTTGTAATCCGGAGCCAGAGAAAATACAAACATTCATATATATTATGAGCATGCTCTAGTTTGCATTAGCTCTGCATGCAGTTCAGATACACACACACACACACACACACACACACACACACACACACAGTCTGTCCTCTAAAGACTGATGATGCCCTTGTGTTCTTGTCTGTTGTCGCCACACAGGCAAGCCTGCCATTGCACACCGTGACCTCAAGTCCAAGAACATCCTGGTGAAGAAGAATGGCACATGCTGTATCGCAGATCTGGGCCTGGCAGTGCGCCACGACTCGGCCACGGACACCATCGACATAGCGCCCAACCACAGAGTGGGCACTAAGAGGTAGCTCAAACACACGTCTTTACTGCACTATAGCCGTCATCCTGCTGCTGCTTATCCATGCCAGCTTATGTGAAGGGTGCTTATGCCTGCTTTGTCTCAAGTGATTTGTTTTGGAAAATCGTGCAAGGGAAATTGGCTGTGAGTCAGTAATGCATTATACAAGACAAAACGCATTATCACCCATCTAATTATACACCTCAGGATTCTTGCAACAAGTCGGAGCTCATCGTACCAGTGTCAGAATTATTTCACGGAACGAAAACTTCTCTTAGAATATCTGTGCATGGTGAAATGGTTAATAATTCATGTAGAGTAACTTCATTATTCACACATAAGTCACAAGGCTCATGAAAGACATATTTTACAGGGGTTATAAATCATTGCTCATCCTCTGCATTATACATGATGGCATCGGATTAAGTGACACTCGATGGCTGCGGTGCCTCACATGTTTACACAAGGACATAAAACCTGAATAAATTCTTACTCCAGGCCTCCATGGTATATCTTGTAGCTGGGGCTAATCCATTCTCACGTGTGCTACCTCAGTTCCCTCACAGTACCAGTTCTCTCACATAGCGCCATGTGATCTGTCACATAAAGCCAGAGGAAGCCCTCTCTCTCTCTGTCTTTCTTTCTCTCTCTCTCTATCTCTATCTCTCTCTCTCTATCTCTCTCTCCCACTGTCTCTCTCTATCTTTGTCTCCTTCGCTTCCTTTCTCTCTCACTCCCTCTCTGTCTCCCTACCCTTGTCTCTCTCCATTTCTCTTTCTTTCTCTCTTTCTCTTCGTCTTCCTCTTTTTCTTCTCCCTCTCTGGTCCTGTGGCTCTTGCACTGGTGCGGTTCAGCAGAGGGCTGATTGCCATGAGGGGAATAAAGGGAGTACTGCCTGTCAGAAGCCCTTGTCAGCAATCATCTTAGATAGCAGTGCCCTTAAAGGCCCTTAATGGAGAGAAGAAGAGTGTGCGCTCTTGCTGGGACCCCTTTTACACATTCCATGGCCTATCTCCTATCAAAGGCCAAATGCACAGCATTCTGTTGCTATGTGTTTCGTCAGCAGGGAAGGTTAACCAGCTGCTCTTAGGTGATTGAAGATATTGCCTGCCGTGCAGTCCTGTCCTCTGAAAAAACAGTTTTAAGATCATTTAAGGCTATATGTGTGTGTGTGTGTACGTGTGTATGCGTGTGTGTGTGTGTGTATGTGTGTGTGTGTGAGATGTGATGTGAAGAAGGAGGCTGACGGAGTCTGCTGCGGGTGACAGATGGGGAAGGCTGTTGGGACCATTTCACTGGTTTACCCTTCGTCAGCGCACATCTGCTGGGATTTAAGGCAGAGGGCAGATGCAGAGCAGCATCCCTCTGTGTGTGTGTGTGTGTGTGTGTGTGTGTGTGTGTGTGTGTGTGTGTGTGTGTGTGTGTGTGTGTGTGTGTGTGTGCCATCAGTGTAGAGGCAGCCTGTGAAAAACTGAGCGAAACCCCGGAGATAAATATAGACTGAGGGAGGGTGAGCTGTCTGGTTGGGAGAGATGATTATAGGTTGCAGTGTGTTGGGTGTGAGGTTGGGAGAGGGGGAGTGTTTGTTCAAGAGGAGGTTTCTAGACGAGTGTGGCAGAATTCATGGGCCAGGTGTGTTCTATGGTGTGTTTGTGTGTGTATGTGTCCCTGTGTGTGTATGTGTCCCTGTGTGTGTATGTGTCCGTGTGTGTCCGTGTGTGTATGCGTGTGTGTGTGTGTGTGTGTGTGTGTGTGTGTCACTGCTGTGGGCAGGAGCTGCTCTCTGCAGTGCACTGCAGGAATCTGTCACTGCTGATCAGAGGGGAGAAGTTGTGATGGATGAGTTCCCTCCCCTTTTCTCTCTTCCTCATTCAAACACACACACACACACACACACACACACACACACACACACACACACACACACACACAGGGACACATACACAGGACAGGGACACACATTAACACACACACACACACACACACACACACACAGGGACACATACACAGGACAGGGACACACATTAACACACACACTCACTCTTTGATACACATGCCCCATATACACAAACACACACAGCATCACAACATGCTGTAATCAAACCCTCTCTGAAGCCCCTTTATTATCACCTCTGGGCAAAATCTTTTACCCTCTTATAAACCCCCCCCACCCACCCACACACACACACACACACACACACACACACACACCCTCACAACTACTCTTCTACTCACCATCCTTGGTGCCGAGTCGCTGCAAGCCTTCAGTGTCCAGTGTCCTTGCCCAGTTTGCCCCCTGCCCTTGCACACACACACACACACACACACACACACACACACACACACACACACACACACACACACACACACACACACACACAAACAACACCAAAGCCCACACACACCGCCACTCTCCAGTGTACACCACATGCTGCCAGAAGCAAGGGCATCGTGGCCCAGCAGGTATTTCATGGGCCTTTGACTGCACGGCCACCATAGATTCCCTACAACCAACCACAGTTTTCTGTTTCTGTTTTGCCTCATCTAACTCAGCTGGCAGAATGGAGAGCACACTATGTATTCTTGATACAAAAGAGTAGACTGTGGAGAGCTGAAAGGGATTGTATTTCTTTTTCATCACAGGTACATGGCTCCAGAAGTGCTGGACGACTCCATAAACATGAAACACTTTGAGTCCTTCAAGCGGGCTGATATCTATGCCATTGGGCTGGTGTTTTGGGAGATTGCACGGAGATGCTCCATAGGAGGTACAAGACCACACAGATGGTGGCCTTTCTTGTAGACCACCCATCCATTACAGCCAAAGGAGATGAAAACAGTCCTTCAATATTGGCTTACAAAACTGTGTCCTTTCGTGACAATTGCTGTGTTTATTTGGAAAAGAAAATTTGGCATCTTATTTTAAAAAACAATACTGACAAATTAGTACAAATTTAAATAACAATATGAACAGTCACAGACTACATCAACTAGACCAAAGTCTTCCTGTGTAACTTAACAAGAATGCAGTCGATTTCTTGACTGAAAGGGAATATTGTAAACCACAGACCAAGTCTTTTTTTCAATCAGAGTGTGAGGCTTCATGTTTCAGCATGTTTGACAAATGTGTATCGACAGGTATTCATGAGGACTACCAGCTGCCCTACTACGACCTGGTGCAGTCAGACCCCTCTGTGGAGGAGATGAAGAGGGTGGTGTGTGACCAGAAGCTTCGGCCCAACATTCCCAACCGGTGGCAGAGCTGTGAGGTAGGCACGCCACAGGCTCTTTAATGTTCAGAGACAATTTTGTGCATTTCTATTGGAACTTTATGTCGTGGCCCTGGTTTACATAGGTTTTGATAGGTGTGGGTAATTTCACAATCAGACTTAAGTGCTTCAGATAACCTAAACATTATGTCCATGTTCCTCTAAATATAGTTTGATTTATTAGTTTGATTATTGTTTGTGCATTAAAAAAGAAAAGAGATTGTACCACCTAGATCGTTTTAAAAGTACAAATATATTATCAGTAGCCCCAAACAAAATACTTCTTTTCACCCTTTATTATCTTTAAATTGACGTTTCCTTGTAGAATGACACTACCCTTAGGAAGAAATCATGTTAACAGCATTTTACAGAAATAATGTGTGTTTGAAATATGCGGTGCACTTTGTCAAACATAAATTTGACATCAGTCTATAAACCAGCTTGACTGGTGGAGCATCTGCAGCAGAGCGGATAGCTCAGATGTGCATACATCAGATATCAGATATGCATTCATGTTGACAACAAACTGCTAAGACACTCTCCAGATACTATTACAACATCATAACTGGAGATAATTATATTGCTTAGAAACCAAATTACTACAAATATGAATTGAAAACTCCACATATGCAGGTATATAGTCTATTTAATTGGTGTTGCTCAGATGATGTCAACACAACAAATACACTATGTAAATACTGATGACAAATATTTGACTTTATACTGATGGTTACGCAGCTTAAAGTTTGTTTCAGATTTTTGTTTACTTGCTTTGGATCATTACATTAAATGAATATACTTTAAATAAAAACAAGAACAGCAAGTGCCTTGTAAAGCAAACCCTGATTGTGAAAATACCCCTGTATGCATTGCTGTTTAGTTGTATTTAGGCTTGTGCTGCCAGCCTTGATCTCAGCTTTTGCAATGCTTCGGTGCAAAGTACCATAATCTGATTCGATAAGCCCCACCAGCCCAGCCTCCCCATCCCAATACACACACACACACACACACACACACACACACACACACACACACACAGGCACACACACACACATACACAAAGTACAAAGGGATTGGAGCCCACAAAAAGCAACCGCATCAATATCTGTGGAATAGCAATAATAGGCTATCTCTCTTTTGCCTCTCTCCATCTCTTTCCCTCTGTCTCTCTGTCTCTCTTCCCCCACCTCTCTCTCCCTCTGTCTCTCTCCTGTTTCTCTCTCCCTCTCCCTCATTCACTCCAAATCAGCCTGCTGCTTCATCACACTTAGCAGGAGAGCTCGTCACTGCATCTGTATCAATGTGCTTTTTATTGCTGGGAAACAGACAATTAGATTACAACCAATTTGCAGTCATAAAAGCCAGGCTAATCTAATAGTGCCTCTTGTGCCGGCGCAAGCTGCTAGGCAGAAGGCGGTAAGTAAAAGACACTATTGATGTGTGGGCTGCTGAATATTAAAGAGGACTGCTTGGACTTCTCTGCTGCACTCTCGCATCCCTGTGGGGAGCAGGCAGGGGAGGAATTTGACACAGCAGTTCACATCCCAAAAGGGCATGCACACACATACACACACACACACACACACACACACACAGAAATACTCACACACACATGCAGACAGGAATACTCTCACCCACACACACACACACACACACACACACACACACACACACACAAACTAAATTACAGACATACATACTAGTGTTTGGATGGTACTGTTCCGATTTTTTTTATTAATGACAAAAGCTTCTGATGAAAAACCCAGTCAGGGGTCACAGTCATAGCGCATAATACCCTGTCACATTCTACAAAGTAAGACAAAGATTCTTAAAGCTATTAACTTCAAAAGTAGAAAAGAAGAGAACACAATTTTTTCATTGTTTTTTTTTTTTACTTTAATTGAAATATTACACAAAGCTAACACTGGATTACTAGATTTAGATGTCTATAAAATGAGTTTCTGAGACAGGCACTGGCTAGTTCATGTAGCACACTTTATGAGAAGTCTGAACTGTTCATCGGAATAGGCTGTCCAACTTCTTATTACAGCGATGGTGGAAGTAATTTATTAAATTAGCAAATATACTTCTGACATGTAGATTATATGTAGGCACATGTGTACACCCACCCACACACACACACACACACACACACACACACACACACACACACACGCACGCACACACACACATGTGCACCAACACACACATCTGTGTGCACACTGCCGCATTAGTCTCCAGACCAGGGGTTTGCATCCTGCAAGGCTAGTGGAAGATGTAAAAATAAGGTTGTTGTGCCCTGTGAGCAGAAAGGGCTGTCTAGACTGAGATGCTCTGAATGAAAAGCTCGGCAGTGAAGCGGTGCAGCCTCCAAGGGAATGCTTTCTGCCCATTCTCCTTCCAGACAGGTCTCAGTGAGACCTTGTGGCAGCCATGTGGCAGTGTTAGCAGCAGAGAGAGTAATTGTTACGCTAATTGTTCAAACTTAAAAACTTAAGCATGAACTTGATGAACTTCATGAAAGTCACCACTCTTTGGCATCGCTGATGTTTTTACTCCCCCATACTTTCTCACCACACTTACCTCAGCCTCGTGTCTGGTCCAGCTGTTTCCTTATAAACAGCGATGTCTACCAGACATTGTTTTGTTCTTAATTACTTTGTATTGTTAGTTTGAATTGCCAAATCAAGTCCTCTTTGTTGAAACCTCAAGGAGAGGCCCTTTGCCTTTTTGGAGGCTGTAAGAGACCTAAAAAATATCCTCATCATACACATTGTACTGTTGCTGCACACTGTATGTCTGCTGCAATGCAGGTTGACTCAGGTCTCAGTGGTATTGGAGGGATTCTCGGTAGCACAGGTCAGATAAGGGACTAGCCATCCCAATTTATCTCACTCTGTGGGTGTCTGTCTGTCTTTGTTTGATTGATTGTTTTGTATAATTGATTGGTTGCGTGGTTAATTGATTGATTTGAATAATTTAATTGATTTTTAGGCCTTGCGAGTGATGGCGAAGATCATGAGGGAATGCTGGTATGCCAATGCGGCGGCTCGCCTCACTGCCCTGCGCATCAAGAAGTCCCTCTCCCAACTCAGCCAGCAGGAGGGAATCAAGATGTGAGGATCCTCCACATCCAGCACATGTATCCCAACACCTCTCCTCCTCTCCCCCTACTCCCCTCTCCGTCAGCCTCTCTCTCTTCCCATCTCTGTCTCCGAGCAATATCTCAGCCTTTCGTGATGAGAGAGTGAATGAGAGCGGAACTCTTCTCTGTTCAAGTATTTATTTTCCATCAGGGTCAGGGCCCAGTGCAGCTGGGCTTAGCTTAGACGCGGCTGTACAGGTGGATGAGCAGGTGACGCACCTTCACACCCTCACAAAGGGGTGTATGTAGACCCTGCTCTGTGGAGGCGAGGCAGGGGGGCTGTAGGCCACACACACTGGAGGAGTGGGGAGGAGGTTGTCTCCTCAATTCCCCTCAAACCGCGCCACCACCACCACCACCACCTCTCCCCTCTCCCTTCTCCTGTCATCACCTTCAACCTAAATGGCCTTTTCCTCAACCACAGCAACACAGGGGGAGGAGTCTCGCATCCCCACGAGCTGAAGGAAAATGTGCATCACCTCGCTCCCCATCCTTTTCATGTCTTGAAGTCTTGGGTTAAATCAGCGATGTACAAAGATGGGACCCATTCCTCAGCAAAGGAGTGGACTGAAGGAGCGAGATGAAAGGCAATCTTGTGTCTTTCCTCAGTCACTGCGTCAGGTAGCAGCAGTCCCTGTGCACGTGCACACACACAAACACAAACACACCCACACACACACCCACACACACACACACACACACACACACACACACACACACACTAACCCCCCCCCCCCCCCCCCCCTCCAAGCCACACACTGTTCTTTTGTTTTCAAGTGGCACTCCCGGGCAGGACCTTTTTTCAGTGTCGCTACGGTCACACCACGTGACATATGCAATATATATGCTCACTGTTTTGTATATATGTATCCATCTATGTAGATATTCATCCAAAAAAATGTGTGTCATGGTTTTGTATGCTGATGTATTTATGCGTACGTACATATGGGCGGGTTTACATGGTGTGGTGTGTATGTGTGTGTACATACAGCTGTAGAGATCCATTGATACCTCTGGATTTTTTCACTTACTGCTGTTAGTTTGTTTGTTTCTTACGTTTGACTGATTGTTTGCATACCATGATGTGGTTTTCCTACTGCGCCCATCTGACCTTTTTGGATCCTTTTGGATCATTTTGATTCTTCACTAAAAGGACCTGTGAGTTATACATGTGTGAGTACAGGTGAGCATGTGTAGGTGTGTACGATGTGTGCGTGAGAAGGTGTGTGTGTGTGTGTGTGCACATGTGTGTTTGTGTGTGTGTGTGTGTGTGTGTGTGTGTGTGTGTGTGTGTGTGTGTGTGTGTGTGTGTGTGTGTGTGTGTGTGTCTTGGTCTTACAAAGCGATGCCCTTGTGCCATAGTGCTGCAAGCTTGTCCGTTTGGTCAGTGACCAAAACAAAGTATGGTAATGTAGAATTTGAATAATTGAGAAATTCTTCCAAACTTGATTGACAGGCTTGTCAGTAGCAGTCAAAGGTGAGAAAGCAAGGGAGGTTCTAACTGTACTTTCAGACCGAACGTGGTAAAAAAAAAAAAAGTTTATTACCATAAAGTTAACGTAAGTTTAACTTTCTTCTGACGCTCTGGACGCCCAACACCGCTCCGTCTCCTCTTGCCGCTTTTACCACGTTCAGTCTGAACATACAGTAACAAGGTGTGTATATTAGTTATAGTCATGTCAGTTTAAGACTATCACAACCACCTAGGAGTCACAGTTACACTAGCAGGAATAAAGTCAGTTCTCTTGTGTCTTTACACTGACCTTTATGAAGCACGCAAGAAGATTCCTAAATGACAGTATTTTCAGTATTAGCCTTTGTTTCTTTTGCACATCCGAGATGGCATTTTGACCTTTTCTCATGCCATGCGAGTACTGTTATCAGTCCATTCAATTGCTTTTTATAGCAGACAACATAGCATAGGCATAGCCACGGGTGGGCTGGGGTGAGCCTGTTCTCATCCACTTTTTAATCAGGCCCAACCACTCAAAAGGCTCCTTTTGTTTGATTGATTGTTTTATTATGAATGATAACCTATGTGTTTTGGGCTAGGCCCACCAGATTTTTTGCTGGGCCCACCCATTTTGGGATTTTGCCTATGCCCCTGCAACATAGAGAACATTAATATAATATTAATCTGTCAATGCAATCTTCTGTCCTTGGTTATATTTTCACACATCTTTACATGTTTTAAGTATACATGCTGTCTTTTCATTTACAGTTATAAAAAGCCCCCTTTTTTGTAGCCTCCCATCTTATCCTCATATAGCTGTATCAGTCTCATTACACATGTGATAGTCCTTGACCTGCTGGCTGAGGTGCTGTGGTCTTTATACTGCTGGCCTTGTATCCTATGAGTTAACTTCTGTATGAGTTTTATCTGCTACTTCTGGAGATGTTCAGCTGCTATGACTATAGATCGCTAAGGTTATTGAGGGCATGCCTGCAGCAGCAAAGAGTCTTTGACAGGCATTGTCAGCTAAGATTGTGTGTTTGTGTGTGTGTCTGTGTGTTTGTGTGTGTGTGTGTGTCCGCTTGTTTGTCTGTGTGTGCATAAGTGAGCGAGAGATGGAGAGTATGCTTAGACCACGTGTGAGGAGATGTCATTACTTCTTTTGTGAAAGGAAAGCCTTGCATTTATGTGCTTTGAGGGAGCTCAGTGCCTTGAAAGTGCCTGATATTCTCTCGTGCCATTTTGCACCATCCACACAGCACACAATGCGTTTTGTTAGCTTGATTAGATCAATTACAGTGCAGGGTGCTGGTCCTCGCGGTCTAGTCAAGGCGTTGTTGTACTGTATTCCAAGTGATGGATTTGAAGAGGTTTGGGAAAAGGATCATGCATTCATGCTGCTATGACATACGGTGAACCAAAAAAAAAAAAGAAGAAGAAAAGCTCTTCTGTTTTAGAGGAGTTAGAACTGAGGCCTGCCATGCCTACCAAGCAGCTTTTTTGGGACTCCTTTGAAGCTCCACAGGCACTTTTGTTTCCTCCCAGCATCCATAGCTCTGCTCCAGTGCAGCATTCCAGAATCACCAGCAGCCTCTTTGCTTTTGTAAATCGCCGACGGTTACAAGCTCCCATCCAGGTACTCCTCTCAGACATCCAGGTATTCTACAGCCTCTGAAGCCTCACCAGCTGTGACTGAACCAACCTGCACATCCTCTGCTCAGTATTGCCTTCTCATGTGGACACGTGCCTGTACGCTGCTGGAGTGCGCACCACACGTGTGCACCTCTGTGCGTACGAGCGTGTGTTCATGTTCATCGGTAGCCAACGAGTTCTTCTTCAGATCATTTTTGACTTAGCGTGGGTTCCTGTGGTGGGTTTTTTCTGTGCTGTGCTGCTGTGTTAGTGCTGTTGTCTGAGTGAGTGGTCCGACTGCTGGAGTGGTTTGGGGCCGTGTCAGCCTGACTGCTGTTTGAACATGTGCTACCGTGCCATTGTCAGTACATAAGATAAGATGGCCATTGCCTTTGTCACCCGTCTGTGACCCAAACCCAAATTGCAATTTACTAAATGAACAAATGCCCTAAGGTGTTGTGTCTGACATTACATCCACTGGTTAGAAGAAGAGAATTGGCCAATACTTGGCCATTAAAACGGATTCTGATTCCGAGAAGTGGCATGCTAGTCACTGCCTGCAATTATGTATGCTTTAATATGCAAGTGAGAGGGGTAAGTGATCATCTCAATTTAAGGCAGATTGCAATAGAAGTGCCTCTAGCTTTTGTAAGCATTGTGCAATCTTTGGAATATAACGTTCTAATGGTCCTTTCCACAACCTCTAAACTGACAAACTACAGAATCAAGTCTAGACACAGTTAGACACAGTATCAGCATTTTGGTTGTGCCTCCAAGCAAGTGTTAATCAAACTGTAAACATTCCACAATTTAGCCTAGTCTTAAGGATACAGAAAACTAGCAGTGATGTTCATTTGACAGGAGCCAGTACAGTAGATTCAAATAGATACCGCAGAAGCTCAGCCCTGAGCTTGTTCTGACAGAAAACAAACATTGCCGATGCATAAATGAAATACCTCCTTTTTTAATGCATTCCTCAGCTGAAGGAACATGCAATGGAAAATGGTTTGGGCACAGACCGGGGGTGTGCTGTAACAACTGTTCACATCACCACAGTTGCTTTGCTGCTCAAAGGCCATTGCATATAGGCTTCTGGAAGAGCTCTACCTTTTTGTGCTTAGTGCCTAGTTTTCTCATAAAGCATGTTGACTGGTTTGTCAGTTTTCTTTTAAGTGTCTTGTGTTGCGCTGTGATTAAGAGAGGATAATTGTAATTGAAGACGTTAGAAATCTCAAAACCTTGAAAGCTATTTAATCGCAACTGAAAATGATAAAACATAAAAATACCTCTCTAGTCTAGACCAATGTTTTTGTTTACCTCAGTGTGTATAAAGTCTTTTTGATTGTTTTTTTTTGTCCTCTAGATCTGACTTCATTTTTATGTAATATCTGCATTGTGGAAAATGCAAATACAGTCCGATGTACATTGTGTTTTGGGGGGTGGGGGAGGGGGATTGTAGCAAAGTTTTTTTTTCTCTCTTATTCATACCTTTGCAGTATTCGACAGTTTGCATATGAAAGAATGTTGTTCTTTCCCTCAGTTCATGTTCTCGCTTTTAGGGCAGAACAGAGCCTTGTTTAATGGGTTATTTTCCATTGGTAAAAAGGATGGTTATTCTCTGACCTATTCTAAGGTCACTGTCTATCCTTAGCTTACAGTGTTTTTGTTTTGTAAAATGCACAAAGGAAGGAATGTTCATTGTGGGAAGCTAGCCAGTTGATCATGTATTCCAACTAACATTAGTGAGGTAGGACATTATGTTAATAAATTATGTTAATAAACCTTTACTGTTGTATGCGGCTCATGTTTTCAGTTCTGGACCAAAGTTTACAAAAAGCCATTAGCAAGAAAGTTCAGTTCTCCCACATGCACTGAAAACACTTCAAGCTTCAGCTCGGTTCATTGAGGACAGATGGGTCTGAAGATTAGCAGTGCACACAGTCGTCTGTTTACACCATGGAGGTTTGCAGTGATTGTGGCCTGTTTCTCTCAAATGCATTAAGATCTATGTGGGTAGATCTTTCTAAGTGAACCAGGTCTTCTAAAGACTCATTTAAATATATTCAGATTGCACAGTTTCATATCACTTGTGTATCACAGTTCCTCTGTCACATTTCCACAAAGTCAATTAGAAACTTGGCTAAATATACCTGCAGGGGAATGAAATGAACTTGGTAGAAAGCAACAGACAGGCTGGCTAGATTAAAAGCACTAGCAATACACACACACAAAAAAATCTAATCTTGTGTAGTTTAGTTTCTAACGCGAAAGTCTTGCTACTGGCAAATAATGAATAGAAATGCTCAGCAAAAAAAATAGTTTATGTTCCCACAAAAGCAGCTATGGAGGATAATAATTCTTCCCTTTCACTACCAGTTAATTTTTACCCACATCTGGTACTTGAGCATACATATGTCAACTTGGTTGAGCAAAATGATATACTACTGACACAAAATACTAAAAATGCATAGAAATAATCGAGTTATGGTTATGTACAGTACTTTACAGTAACCGAGTTGGCAAGCAGCATATTACAGTTCTTCATCAGCTCAAATAATGTGTGCAAATTAAAAGGCCGGCTCATCTAAGGGCATCTGTTCAACAGCTCATCTGAGAGCCTTTGGGTCCACAGGAAATTTTTATTTCTCAAAGATGAATACTGATACTGCTCCTGACACTATAGACTTGAATTGCTTTGTTGTGATAAGATAGCTGAATGCACTCCTGCCTAAAGTGCCTTGTTCTCCAAACAGGTGGTCTTGAGAGAGAAAATCATATCGTTTAGTGAGGAAATTAAATAGTTATTGGTGAGATATTACTGAGATCCCTTCTTAAGCACCACAGGAAAAATATAGTCCTGGTAGAAATCTGATAAGCATTTAAGCCTAAATCTTATCCTAATTGCCATTGTCCAAATGAAGGAGACAATAAACTAAAGATGTTTTTCCCTGATTTTTTAATGTAGAAAAACTACAGGCCTATATTAGCAAAGTAGGGTGTTTATCTATAATCATAGCTCGAGTTCCAGGGGGTACTGGGGGTACCCCCAAAGAAGCAAAAATAGCAGGTCTGGGGGATACCAATATATTAATGTAATTAATGTAAAATGTAAAAGGTAGTACCCCTTGTAAAAGGTAGTACCCCCCACCCCCTCAACTATGGAGAGGTAATTCATACTCTGTCTATAATCAAAGATATCCAACATAAATACTTGTGATTTAAGCTGATGTATGATGCATGAGCATGAGTACGGTTTAATTTTACCCACAGTATTAACCAACATCCTCTTTAAAACATCCAATCCTGAGTAACAACTTTAAATTGCCCAGTATTACTTACTTGAGAGGGTAGTCAAGCAGAAGATCTCTTTTCTTTGCAGGGTGATCAGGTTCTCTGGCCTGTATGCAACACTAGCCAGAGTATACTCAAACTTTTATGAGGTCTGCCATATGAATAAGTCATAATGTGCCGAAGAGCATGGAGGGGTCAGCCTGTCTCTTTCAATCGTCCTTCAATATAATGGCTTACACTCATGGTGCCATCAGGCCAAACCAGTGGATGAGACTGTATTTCTTTTTCTTGTGAAATGCTGGGCACATGTAGGATACGCAATTAAGGCTATGTAAAATGAATTTTCTTTTTCACTTTCTCCAGCTAAATTTTTGATTAGATTAGATTATCACCTCCTGATCAAACTACAGCGACTGCTAGTTCAGTATTTTTGGAGGCAATAGTCACAGCATGTAACCACATGGGCTGCAAATGAATGCTTTGCTTATACTTTTGCTCTCAGGAAAGTAATACTGGACCATAGATTGATCAATACTATTATCAGATCAACCTATAGTGCAATTCTTACCAGATAAAGCCTTACTGCATTCATTGTTATTCAGTAACAAAAATAAGTCACACAAAATGCTTTCAGGATTCAGTGTGGAACAAGCATAACATTTAATCTGGTCAGGTACCAGCACATAAACATTTTTGGTGTTTTACAGCTTTGTGTTTGCAGCTGTGCAATTCAAGGTTCTGTTAGCCCCAAATAAATTGGTAGATAAATTAGGCTATTTCCACAGGATTCCAGGGTGTATGACAAAACCTACATTTACATGTACTTTTTTGACAAAGTTTTAGTTTGGATAATAAATTATTTGTTGTAATAAATATTGTCAGCTTGTATTATTCTGAAGGCTTGGGTGTGCTAATTATTTTGTTTCATAAAGACTCAAATCACTAGCTATAACATACAGTATAGGCTCCCATATATACTAACCAGAATCTGCATCTTTTTTGCAAAAAAATCAAAGAAATTAAAATCTACGGTTGTTGTTTTGAAATAGACTTGACACAAAAGCATTGGGAAATAGGGCGTAGTGGCTCAGGCTGTTCAGGGACTCATGTAAATGCCCCAGTAGTCCATGCCGCTGGATCTACAGTGACACCTTGTGGTATAATCACTGCACACATGCACACCACCTGCTTTGTGCAAGCATAAAGAACATATCACCTCATATCACCGCAAAGGAGAAATGGTTTCACTGCGGTGTGCCTATGTGGGCAGGATTGCACAAAACCCACTACAATAATTTTCATTAAGTTCGGAGCAGAAAAGGTGTTACATGGGGTCAAGAGCAAAATCATTCAATTTCGCAGGAGATGAAACGCACTGGGTGGCTTTCCAAATTAAGTTTGATTTTTGCTAATGTTCCATGATGCAGCATAATCATTTGGCCTTGGCAAAGGTCTGCACTGCCCAAACGTCCTTCTAATTCTCTGATGGCTGCACTCCAGCATCCTTGTGTGGCAGCCTTCAAAAGATGCATCTGACAGAGGGAGCGATAGCATTTTTGCTGCACTACACTTAATACACATTTTTTGGGAGATTGACCATTAATCCTTCAACTGATTCATTTGTCATTATTTTCTTGGAGATTGAAAAATGTATCTTGGAATACATGGAAGCTATGAGACACAACAGGGAGAAAGTTTAATAGTGTTTGTGTGTACAAAAATAGTTAACATTGTCAGAAATATAGATACTGTTAACATGCAATTGCTGAACAATCACTGCTATGAATAATGCTCTGAAAAGATGTCTTACAAAAAAAACAGGTTAAACTGAAGTTGCATGGAACACCACTGTGTTCGGGGATGTGTAGAATTTTAGTAACTCTAGAATACTTGCTTCAGGATCATCTCTATGAGCCTCGTCCACCAATCAAAACAACATAGCTCTTTTTTCCGGCCCCAGGTCTGCTTTCTACCACTTCACCGAAGAGAACAGCCTCCAGGGCTATTTCTTCTGTGAGTCCATCATTGCCTGCTCGTAGGGTGGGGGTGGCTGGCTGCTGTAGGCCGGTGGTGGGGTGTAGGGCATGGAGATGTGGAGGGCATGCGGCCCCGGGTAGGGGGGAGTGAAGAGTATACCCTGTGGCCCACTGTAGCTGTGAAGGTCAGGCTCATGCAACCCTGGACACACAGAGAGAAACACCACACGCCATCAATAAAATAATACAGACAGTACTATGGGCATATTGCAAAACTTGGTTCTATAATGCAGTGCACCTATTATTTTTAGTAAGTTTTAGTATTTTATAGTGTAAGGGAAATAACTGTGACTCACTTTATGTCCAGCACAAATTGCAATGGAAACATAATCCTTGTGAAATGTAAAGCAAAAAAATATGTACTGTGATTTGTATAGCAAAAGTAAATGTGGACTCCAACAGCATGCTGTATCCTAAATGAGTCTCTGGGTGGTGAGTGAGTAAGGACTCCATAAGAAAGATGAATGACAGTGAAATTAGTTTCAAATGAAAATGAAAAAGAAAGGTGATGTGAAGGCCAGGGTATGTGAAAGAGGCTGCATGGAATGACTCACATTTATAGAAAATGGTATATATCCTGATTTGTCAATACTGTAAACATTCTAGGGCTCAAGGGTTGGTTGGTGGATGATGCTGCTGTAATGGATCGTGTATGTCTGTACGCTGTGGGAGGGTCATTCTGTGCTACCAAATACATTTTTACAAAAAAAACCCTGGGATACCATAATGCCTTTGTCTACAAAAGACTCAAATGCATTAGCACTGTGTCAATGGAACACTACAGTGTGTGCTGTAACTTGGCAACTTAAGGAATGTGTCAAACCAAAGGCCTGTACTGCAGATCATAGTTTACATATTGTAGCATAGCTGTTATATGGACAAAACAAACTTCTGATGGTCTTTCAAAAAACACAAAGTGAATATTACATTTTACCCTTTATCCACAATAGAAGAAAGCAAAACATTTGATTTGGTGCATGATATAAATTATTTGTTTTATTTACTGTGTAGGAAAGAATGTGTTCTCTACTGTATTTTGTATACACATTTTGTATATGTATATATTGTAAATGAAAATAATATAGCATAGTATTTAATTTAAAAAATATTGCATTTGGTAGCACAGAATGTGGTTTGTCCATGAAAATAAGACCCGTTACATTTTTGCACTGTTTTTGCACATATGTGCACTGTAGTATGCATGGCTCAGGTACTGACCTGTTGCTGTGACGGGATGCCTGGTGAAGGACACGTTGAATGGTGCTTCATCAGGAATGGCAGAAGCGTATATGCGTCTGCGGAACAAGAGGCCAACCCCACAGCAGAGCAGAATGGCCAGCAGTAGCAGCAGCCTGTAAGGACACTGGCAACAATCAGCACTCAAACGCCTCCAGTTTCAGAGCTGGAGCAAGAAAGAAATTACTTAAATGAGAAGGTAATGGGACACAAACTAAGAGATTACATATTTAACCAGGCAAAACATCTTGTCAAGTTTTTTCCTTCTTTTTTCCTGTTTTGTCTTTGCATAGATGAACTGAATGTTTCTGCCAATTTGCTGAACAATGTGATGGGAATCATGCTGGGACAAAACCCATTCTTTGATCAGCGTGTTGTTATTGCACATTGCTTACCAGAAGTACCAGATCTTCTGGATGGAAAGGGCTCGCACACAACACTGGGTGTCACAGCAGTCCTCATAGGACCGACATCTAAAATTAAGGGATATTCAAGCTTAGTCTTTCATGGCGAACCCATAAACCCAAATAAGAGTTCATTTAATTCAAACAGTCATTTACAGATATTGCCCTTCTTCATTTAATGTGCACTATGAGAGAGGCCCACTCTCCCTTTCTCTATGGCCGTAATGATTTCATGTAAGTGTTAACATTTGTGACAAATAGGCCTCAGTGTGATGCTTTCATCAGCACTGAGAAGCACTTAAGTCTTCATGAGACCTGCATCTAAAGGTGATGTCCTTGTTAATATTACATTATAATTTTCAACACATTTGGCTACATTTTCCTTACAGACCTTACTCTTCCCTCCAGTGTGCACACTTAAAAATGCTGTATGAGCACAGTTTTGGCTGTCTGTCAAAGGACCAAGCAGAGTGGCTCAAATTAAGCCATATTCCAGCTGATGAACCCATTGCTCCCAGAACACCAATAAGAGGGGGGTGCTTTTTGATTGGCCAGTGAGGTCAAATATCAGCAACCTTTCAAAAGCATCAAGGACACCACCTTTAATGGAAATACAAGTTCAGTCATTCTATGAATGTCTAAGAAAGTTAAATCAAACCAGACAGATCCACACCCCCTCACTTTCAAATGTTGTAATACTTAATGTAAGCAGTGTAAGGGGCCTCACTAAGGTGTGTTAGATCTTGCGGTGAAGTGCTGTGAAATGTTGAAAAGAAAATATTGTGCTATTTACATATAATCAAGCCAATGTTTAGAAAAACACCACATCAAGGCACAACTGAAGTAAACATGATAAACAATGGGCTCTGGGCACAAAAAGCCATTTTCCAGGGTTTGCCTCAGTGGGAACAGATGCAGCTGTGGAGACTGTGAAAGGACTCCTGCCATGTCAGCCACACAACCCCTATTCAAGTACAGCAGGTTTCACATGGCTGGAATCAATCTCGGATCCCAATTCATTTTTTTATCAGGAGAACACTTAGCTTATCTGTGCGCCGCACCTGGTTCTACACAGGAGCACCTTTTGGCCACACACAAGACGTTAGTTGGCACCTGATGTGTTCAGCAACATGACAAAAGCTTAGCGACTCCTGAAGACAACCCAAGAAAACCATGAGGTGTAGTAATGGTGAGCACAGCACAAAAGCCATTAATCTCATTTAACGTTTTGTGAGCAGATTGAATAGCTGCTGGCCAACTTGCCTCCCATGGTCAATTTGTCAGGGATTCTGTATACCAAGCGACTCATGATAAATTGCACTTATTGTTGAAAACAAGTGAGAAGAAAAAAAAAATTCCACACTCTGCCTGAGAATTGGGGTTTTGTCCACAAAGGGAGGTCTATGGCAAGATGTGGATTGACCACCAAATGAAGAAATGTAAACAAAGTTATACTGTACACAGAGGTATATTTGAATCTTATACCATACAGATGTTATGGCCAAAGGACAACTCTGAGTTGTGGTTTATTAGGGGCTAAGCATGTTAAATGATCTATGGGCAGTGAATGTTGAGCTAATGCCCACACCTAATGCCAGGCACAACCATAGAGTTGGCACAGCCCTAGCAACACAGTTTACCTCCAATGGAATGCCAAGTTAGTTAGGCTTTACCCAAAAAAAGCAGTTTGCATGCCCAGTTCAGGTGTGAAGTACTTACATAAAATAGATGGGATAACCTCCTTCAAAGTACCAGCAGTACTTTTTGTCAGCTGCACACTGCAGTAGAAAGGATGTACGTGCACGCACACATACAGAGACACACATTCACATATGCAAGCACACACACACACACACACACACTTGTTGGTCCAAAGCGCACAAATCGTGACACTATGTCTATGTCTGTGTTATGGAATGGACAGAGCAAATGTGTTATTTAGCCTTTGCTTTAATAACAATATGGTGTGGGGAAGTAATATTAATAGATGCAAAGCCACGATGCTACAACTATAATAATATTATCAAGGGTTAGAAGGTAAAAGTTCACACAAGATATGCATTCGCATAGAAACTATAAGTCTGATCATCCCCAGTTATGCCTAGCTGAGTTGGTATTGTAGTAACAGCCCACAATGAGTGGTTTGTGCCTGTGTGTTCCAGGGCATAAACAATCAACAATAGTTGGCAACAGACAAGCTGTGCGTGTGTGTGTGTGTGTGTGTGTGTGTATGTCTATCCTTGCAAACTACATGGGCATTGTTGTGTGTGGAGAGTGGGCTTGAGGGGCGGGGTGAAAATGAATGATGTATTATATAATTATTTTTTATAACCAAACTAAGCTATTCTAAATAAACTGTTTTAGGATAATTTTACAAACGTTCACAACAGCTCTTTACCAAACGAACTTTAAAAGAAAACATACGCAGTACTGGCAGAATTGTTTTCTTACAGGGTTTCAAATCGATTCGTTGGTCGTGTGTAAGTTAGGTTAGAATTCAGACGATATGTGATATATCTCGCCGGTCAAGAAGTGACAGACATACAGAGCCTATTTATGGCACGAGTAGTTATAATGTTAAAATGTAATATATAAACTCAAAAGGCAGCGTTAGTCATAAACATTTGGAATATGAATATATCTGTATGTAGTGGGAAAAACTCACCTTATTGAACCAAATTGTAACTATGACGAGTGCAACTGCCTTCATTTCCTCAACACCTCGCATAAAAACGGCATTGGATAAAACTCCAACGACAAAACTATTCCTCTGCGTATTAAAACACAAAGTAACAAATTTTGTCCTAATTTCCTGTTGACATCAGTTTTAAATTACTCGGCGCATTGTTGCAGATTTGACAGCAGCAGCCCGACCGAGACAGCGACTTTCGCTCACCACGCAGCCTTGCACATCGCCTTCCAGCCACAGGGAGCGTGTGCATACTCGAATACATAGTGCCCCCCTCCCCTTCGGATTTGTTGACAAACAAGGTCTTATTCTTTGTGGTTGGCGACAAGATATACGTTCTGACAAGGATGTCAAAACTGTCGTGAAGATTTAATATAATTCAGACAACGTTTTGTTTTCAGATCATTTTATTTCCAGTGTTTCCATAACATGTGTTTCTTAAAATGCATGACACTTAAGAGGTATTGTGTTTCATGTGTCAAAGATCAGTCAGAATTTTTAATTCGACATAGCACACATTGTCATCAACAGCCAAATCTATTTCTAAAAATATGCATTTCTATTTAGGCCTTCTTTACAACAGATAAAACACAAAAACTTAAAGATGTATCAAAGACTTTTTTCATTCTAACTACATTTATATCTGGGTACTGTCTAAAAAGATATTTAATTATATAATTATTATATTTGCATAATTTTGCGTTATCAAGTCATGTGAATCCTGACTCCTGAACATCATGACAATATCTTTTTAAAGTGCACGACCCAAAAGCATTATTATTGTAAGTTGCCTTCACATAGTTTTCACAAATAAAAAATATATATGCCCTTCTTTCTGGACACAATTAAAAATGTGTAATGTTTAATTATAGCAAATGAAATGTGAAATTCTATCAATCAACAAAATCTGCTATGAGGTTAGAGCAAAGCAATGACAACACATTCATTGATCAACACATACAAAACTAACTAAACACATTCGAGATAAACACCACTACATCACTGGAAGGTGATTTCAGTGACCACTGACCAGTTCTCAACTGCCAGTAAGCCAATGTTGATTATCTAAATCTGATCTGTCTTAAGGAGAGCACCTTTTGAGAAGTATCATTCCCTCTAAAATTTACTAACAGCTGACATTTTCCTCACACAGATCAGAATAAGCCACTTCAAATCACCACCACAACACCATCCAAGGCATTTTCATGAAAACTAGCCGAAAAGGACTGGTTGTCTTTCAGAGTGATGAATCATCTCAGCATCCTCATCTCTGTACTGACTGTAGTGAATTAAAATTTGTAAATTATTGCTATTAAACAAACATAATGCATAAATCGTCTTTCAACCAATTATACAAAAAAGTTGTAAGTGACTGAGGTTCAAAGAGATGACATAAACACAAAAGTTAATCGTAGTGTTCTAACTGTTAACTGTAAGATTTAAGATTTCAATTTTAAAAATAACCATAACATATAATTAATTAACCAAAATATATCTTTTTTTAAAAGCATCACTTTCAGAACTAGCATAAGAAAAGCCATTTTCCCATTTGTATAATAAAAATGAAAGAAATCATGACCTGCACCGTCCCATTATATGAATACTTTGAGACAAACAATGTGTTTCGTAAACATATAATGATAAGTAGCGATTTGACCTGCTCTCCGATTACATTTCTAATAGGATTTCATTCTAAACTAATATCATTGTGTCTCGCTGCATACTTCACTCTGTAACATTATAAACCACCATCATTTCATTTCAGCCCTTATGACAGGTAAGTGTTGACTGTAATGCATTGTGTGTAAACAAGGGAGGTTTGGCAGCGACAAGGTGACAGTCGACTCTACTGGTCAGCAGAGCCAGTCTCTTTGGTCTCTCCACTAACCTCACTGTCCTGGGAGTCCAGGGACACTGGGTCAGGTAGCGTCTCCTGCACGCTGGAACCTTCCAGCTGAGCATCGTTCACAGCGGCCTCGCTGACTGGCAGATCTGTCGTGATTTCTGAAAGCAGTGAAGGAGTCTGCACTGGTGGGCTGATGGCCTCAAGAGGCAGGGTGGCAGGGTCGATCAGGAGGGAGGAGATGTCTATGGGGGGGATTGAGGGGTCCAGGGGGGAGAGGGAGGGGTTGCTCAGCAGAGCAGACATGTCGAGAGCAGGGATGGAGGGGTCCAGGGGTAGGGGGGAGAAGCTGGAGGGAGGGGATGGGGTACCGAGCATAGGGGGAGGAGAGGGGCTAGGGGGAGCTGCTGTCTCCTCTGATGGGGGCTGAGGCACAGGTTCGGGCTGGGGCTCAGTAGAAGAGAGGGAGATGACATCTGGCACTGGCTCCTGGGGCTGCACATCCATTTGGATCTCAGGGGCAGCAGCGGAAATGTCACCATCGCTCAGCTCTTCTGTTGGGGGGACCAAACAGAGTTACTCAAAATTACACTCAAAATTACATGCATGGTTCAACACCAAAAATTGCATACATGCAGTGTGCTTTATAGAAATACACTTAAAAAGCACAGATGAAGAAAGTATACAATACATCATAATTTCATTGTGAGCAAATTATTAAAACATATAGAATTTTTTACATGTAATGAAGAGAGTTCAAGTTAATTATAAAAATAAATACTAACTTGAAAACAGTAACAAGCAAAGCATGAGTAGTATATGAGTTCAGTTACAGGCACATGAAAAAGGAAAATGCCTACATGTATTCCAACATACATTTCTCCTGTTATTTAAGAGACTCTCTTGACCTTTTAAAACCAAATTCATGTTGACATTAAGCCAGTTGGGAAAAAACTTTCAGGCACGTTCACCCCACCTATTCCAGAAATGTCACTGTCCTTCTCCTCATGCACAGCCAGTGATGTGTTGGTCATGTCAATGGAGGACACCGACAGGTCCAATCGATCCGCCACGTCCGACACCTCGGAGTTCAAGACAATCTCAGACTGATCTGAGAACCCTGCAGAAGAGACATGCTCCATTTTACCCTTTAAGACCCCTGACAGCTTACACAGACTGTAATAACAGGTTGGTTTTGACACAGGAGAGAACTTTACACATATAGATCTCTTGTCCTGCAGGCAAGGCAAACCTAAGCAAGTTGATTTATAGAAAGCATTTCATGCACAGAAGTATCTTACTGTTCCTTACAAACATAAAAGCAAAGAACAGTAAATTGCAAACATTATTTACGATCATACTTAAGGAGTGTTTCTTCAATGTTATCATTGGTCTCACGGAAACCTGAAAATTTCTGACATGTTTAGACACTCAGGTCTCACCTGGATCCATGACCCTTTGGATAGGCGGAGGCAAAGGGGTCTCCTCTCCAGCGTAGCTCTGGTCCTCTGACTTGTCCGACAAACCAGAGGCAGCCATTAGAGACACCTGAGGGGGAAAGCAGGTACTGGTTGGTTTCAGGAGCTCTCCAAATGTATTTCCAAACACTCCAACCGAGAATTAACAATAAGTTCTGGTTAAAGCTGGAAACAGTCATTTCTGATTAGAATGTGACTAAGCACACTAAAGCTACAGACAGGGTTGGATATGATTTTAAGTCGGCTGTAAGCATAAACATAACAAAACAACAGATTATTGTGTCACAATTGCAAACATGAAAACACAGAACAGACTGCTACCGATCATATCAAACATGTTCAATCTCAATTGTGCAAACAGTAGAAAAGATTGTTTCTTGTTCAAATCAGTCTCCCCAACAAAAATGACTGAGCACCGTGAGTGCCTTCAATTACATCCGACTACCCATGTCTGGCTCTGACGTTTTATCATATCACAATCAGGATGAAAAGTCAGGAGGTCTGGTCCTGGCTTCAGCTGAGCAGAATGACAGCATACAAAAACACAACTACTGTTGATCTGCTTCCCTCCCTCTGCCTCCCCCAGACTCCTTCAACATTAGGTCACAGCTGCCTTGTTTTCTTTATGTGGAAGCTTTTTAATGGACATTAGCCCTGACTTGTAGACATACTCTACTAAAAGGACATACCTCAGTGTATCCGTTTGTGGGAACATCAGGTGGGTGTGTCTCCTCCACCGCTTGGGGGGTTGCTGGAGCCTGTGGGCTGCTTGGACGCGCAGGGATCCGATGGAGGTAACCATACCCAATGCCACAACCTAGACTGAGGGCCATTACTGAAGAGTCAATTACTACTCTAAAATGAGGCACCCATGTCACTCCGCTCAAAAATGGCCAAGCTGTTATGACTAGCATGTTTCCCTTTACTTCTTTCTCTCTCATACACAATCAGGTAAAATCATATCAACAACATAAACTGTACACAGAATTTAAGAAGTAATATCTTTTAAACAACAACAAAAAAAACAAAATCTAATTATGTCCATATGAATAAAGGTGTAAGTGCATGACTTGTCCACTAGGGGGCTCTATACAGCAAAACCACTTCTTGAGTATTAGGTTATGCTAGTAGGTGTGTGTGTGAGTGTATGTTGGCTTGTTTCCCAGTTACGCAAATGTTAGCAATCTATTTTTATTACAGTGAATGACAAGGCGAGATTTCATTAGAACTCTAATAGGCCTTAAGTCTATGAAAACTAAAAAGAAATATTAAAAAATGTAAACAAACACATATTTGTTTCTTTACATTGGAATTACACACGGCAGCTTTCAATTCAATATTCTCTCAGTGGACTGCAAATAAGGCTCCATGGCAGTCATACCTGCCCTCTCCACCCCAGGCTCCATTGGGCGTGACCACCACCTCCCTGCAGACATCAGTCTCTGTGTTGTACACTAGCAGCTTCAAAGGCTTCCCCTCATGGGCCTCAATCAATGAGAAGAAGTCTTCGGACTACAGAGAGGAAAACTCCCGTCAGCCACAACTACATTTCCAAGAGTACTCACAGCAACTGTTCTGTTACCCCCAACCAAATTATCTAGCTTAGTGCTTCAGTACTGTTTCCCAAAGCATGTCTGCCATTGTCATAACACATTTTAGTCAATTACCAAAAGTGGCACATGGGTGGTGAATAATGTACTCACATCTTGCAAGACTTGGTCAGCCCCAACAATGTAATCAGAGTGAGGCAGCAAACCAGCTAATGCTGCAGGAGAGTTTGCTTCCACATCCTAAAGACAATGAAACATATTACAAAACTCCTCACAAAATCCCATACACTGACCAAATGAGAACCAAAATCTCCAGCAGCCACACTTACCAGGACATGCCAAACGTTTTCATTAGCTCCCTGGAAGCTGCAGAACCGGACACTGGCTCCCAGCAGGCCCTGCCCACCCCACATGTTGCTAGGAACCACCTCCAGCTCCCGGACCTTCATGGACTTGGTGCTGTACACCTCCATCCTCACAGGCTTCTCCACATTGGCCTTCAGCAGGTCCTTCAACATCTCATTTTCTTGGTTCTGCATATGTCAAAAGAAGCTGTATTAGTGATGTGGTGTTACAAAATGTCTTTTTAGTGGTGTTCTTACTCCGATTTCTTATGCTGACTTCCCAAGCATTAGTTACCTATTAATAACAATCGTATTGACTTGCACAGTTCATAGAGACTGTAGGGCATTGGCAATGCATTTTCTACATTTGCTAAAATATTTGGTAAGAACACAACATGAAGAGGGATAACACACTTTTGTTAAATCCTATAAAGGTAGTGCAGATTAGCAGAGCAGATAGCTGTGTACAGTTAATACAAACAGGCTTAGTAAACACAAAAAGAGATATCGGTTATGCATCCAAGGACTTGGTCAAAGTCGGCCCATTCCCGTCCACTACTGCCTATAGGCAAGTCCTCAGATCTATGTAATGAACTTACTAGCCGGGTGTTGCCAATAGATAGGATGAAATCGAAGAAGGGCTCCAAGCCAGCTTTCTCTGCTGGTGAGTTCTGTTGGATCTACAAAATAAATAAATAAAAGATTTGTGCTAATATATACAACATAAACACGCACACAGGGCCTAGGCTATATGGCACAAAACATTCAGTTTGCCTGTCAAATGTGTCATTTATTAAGGTACCGTACAATTAAATTTCGATTAAACTTATGCCTGGGAACAACTTGTTCTCTGAGCCAAACCATCTGGAGTCAAGGTTACATAATATCCTTGCTAAACTACATGCATCTGCATATTGCTTAAAAATAATTCTTAAAAAATGCTATCGACTGAAATGCTGAATGAAGCATTGATGATTGCTTATTTAGTCGTCATTTACTAACTTATTATGGGCATAGATTTTAGGCACGTGGTTTGACAGGTCTGTACAGTCCAACTGTTATTGTGCAGAACCCAATTTATCAGAGTTTATAGAACATAAAGCTTAAATCACCGCAGGTTTCACTTAGAGCAATTAGCATTATATCGGTCACTCTGCACACAGCACGGCATACTCCACGTCGCCTATCGCATTGGTGTGGCTTGCCAGCTGGCGGTCAATAGATATCCAGGATATCGTTCCAAGCTTGCTTCTACTTACGCTAGCTTGCTAACTCACCGAGTTCATCATCCCTGGTTTACACGTAATATTCTTGCTTGTCATAATAAACAAAACTTACCCCGTGAACATGGTATCCATCAGATCCTCCCTCTGGCAGACCAGAACTTTGCGTTAAGCCCATTTCGTTAAGTGTATATTAACTGTGTTATTACATGGAATCTACTATCTTACGCAGGGAGGAGCGTAAAGATTTCTTACTTCGTGGCCATGTTGTACTAGCGCGAAGATTCGGAAAGGCATGTGCAGTCGAACCTGATTCATGAGATTGCAGGACTACTAAACAGATCAGGAGAAGACGATTGGCTCCTTTGGCCCGTCCCTTCCTACAGTCCAGAAGAGACGCTTCGGCTATTTTTATGGTTATCTATTGTCTCACTGAATATGTATGCACATGGCAAGTAGACTTTTATTATTATTATTATTATTATTATTATTATTATTATTATTATTATTATTATTATTATTATTATTATTATTCAAGTATTCAAGACTTTTATTGTCATTGCACAGTTGCTTGTACAACGAAACTAAAACAGCAAGGCCACAAAGGTGCAAGATGAAAGTATCAAAGTGTCAAGTACAAAAAGAGCAAGAAAGAAGGGAGTATATACACACAATACAAATAATAGTACAAGTACTACAACTAATAAACAAGTGGTGGGTGAGCTATATGACTGTGCAGTAGTAGTAGTAGTAATACACTGTGAGGCATGTATTGTACATGATGTTGGTATTGCACAGTTTAAACATAAGCAACAGCAGCAGTGGGATAACACACACACACACACACACACACACACACACACACACACACACACACACACACACACACACACACACACACACTCACACACACACACACACACACACACACACACACACACACTCACACACACACACACACAAACACACACACACACACACACACACACACACACACACACACACACACACACACACACACACACACACAAGCAGTGGAGTGATAAAGTGTCTCTACAGAAAGCAGTATCACTGTTCAGGTGCATTTAGAGTTCTGACTGCCCATGAAAAGAAGCTGTTCTTAAGTCTGTTGGTTTTGCACTTGATAGACCTAAACCTTCGTCCAGAGGGTTGAACAGGTGATGGCTGGGATGAAGGTGGTCTTTGATGACCACCTGGCCCTGGTGAGACACCTAGACCTTGAATGCGTGTGTGTGTGTGTGTGTGTGTGCAAGCGTGTGTGTAGTCTGTAAAAATATTGTACTAGTTGTGACAGTTCATTTAATTCATTTATTACATTTATACATTAAAGCAATTTTACACAAAAAGTATTTATTCAAATTCAGAAAGATAATTTACATTGATGCATTCAAAAAATTAAATAAGGCATACTGATTAAGGTATAAACGATAATATTTAATGACTCATTTTCACTTCCAGTAGGATCTGACTGATTGATTGATTGATGTTCTTGACACTGTACAAAGAATAAATATCTAATAAATATACTTTTGCTTAATACCATACAAACAAAAATATGCCAATGGAGAAGGCATATATGTAACTTTGGGCCATCATTATGTAGACCTAAACTAAAAGATATAGGCCTATGGCATCAAAATAAAATTGATATTTGAAATGAAATGAAAAATATAGGTTAAACTACTTGAGCTGCTCTTTCTTAATAACACACTCATAAGTGCAGTATAGGCTCCTACCATATGACAGACAATTGAACATGCCTATTCCCTATTACATGTCAATAATGAATAAATTGGGGGCTATGTACCAAAGTCATAAATTCCAGTACCGAACAGATTTATTGTTATGTCAATTATGAACACACCAACAAAGTTTGATATGGCAAAGTCCCTGAGTTTTTGTTTCTGGATTTGCAGAATGAAAATTCAAAACCCGATTAAACTGCTATATCTCCAAGTACAATACTTTCCTGCTAAGGGGATAAGACACTGCAACTCTCATGTTGTGAAAAAAGCACAAAATAATCAAGAAATCAAAAAAATATTATAACTAATATTAAGTAATATAAGACAGGATTAAAACACCCTATGCTTTTGTGAAGTAAAGGAATATCCTTTCAATGTATTAGAGCCACTTAATATAAGGTTCTCTGTACTAATAATTACATACAAACATTAAGGCACATTAAGGCATGACTATGCAACTCCTATAAGAGACTCTAGAAGCTGAGTACCCACATCTTCCCCTTGGTGAAAGCCTGGGCCACTGATTGAGCAGAGGTTGTCACTGAGATAGCTGTACTCCTTAAGATGGCTGTTGCCTGGACTAGGGTGGTAGTCATGGAGATCATCAAAAAAGTCCAAGCTAGAGTTGGAGGTCAGACTGAGGTCCATGTAGCTGTGAGATGTGTCATCGATAGATGGCGAGGGAGTGTCTGGTGGGCTTGGGAGCACCTCATATGGAAACATGGCATCAGTTTGATTGGCATTTTCATCAAGGAACACCGACGTGGACATCTGGGCCAAACTTGCAGCCTTTTTCATGTGTTTCTTAGAAGGAGGACTGCAGTCACCTCCATCACTGCTAAACGGGAGATCATCATCAGACTCTCCCAAGCTGAGGTCATGCCCCATGTCCCTGTCATCATCTGTGCCCATTAGGGGGGCTAGGTCAGCCTCAGAGTCCCCGCTCTGGACGGAGAAGCAGGAGGAGTCTGTCATATCGCTGCTGCAGCTGTTCTCTCCCTCAGTAGTCGTCTCAGCCCCAAAAAGGAAACTGGGAGCAGGGAAGAGAGGAGTCAGGGGAGGGGTGGCACAGCTCTCCAGAGACAACAAGGTGTCATCCAAAGAGCTCCTGCACCAACCCAGAGTCTCAGGGTGTGCTTCCTGCCCGCCCTCACCCTCACCCTCATCCCCATCCTCATCCCCATCCCCATCCCCATCCTCATCCTCATCCTCATTCTGCTGCTGTCGAATCGGAAGCCTCCCCTGCAGCTTGTCGTCCAGCAGCCGCCGCTCTAGCTCCAGCCTCATCAGTGTGTGGATGTAGTGCGTCTGCACTCTGCCAGCGTTGAACTCAATACGCCCAGCTGGGTTCCCACAGGTGTCCTTGGAGCAGCCGCATGGGAAGTTGGAGCGGTCCATCTGCAGAATTGGAAAGCATACAGGAGCAACAAAAACAAGAAAAGTTGAGATACCTTACATTCTGTACTTACATTCTTAAGACTTCAAAAGCATTTTTTTCCCCAAGACTTGAAGTGCTGTATAGTTCATTTGCATCTCCACACATTAGTGGGAGCTGACAATGACAGAGATTGACAGTGATGCCAATTCTGCCTTCAGAAAGTAAAAAACCCCGCTATGTGTTCATTCTGTCTTAACACAGGTGAATTCACTAATTAGTTGGTCTACCTGTCTGATGATCTGTGTCCTCATTGGGATCGGATATGAGTTTCCGAAAATCATTGGATGAAATATGTGACAGGGTTTTTTACTTTCTGAAACCAGCATCTCTAAAACTGAATACATGCAGCCACGTGTGGTAGGTAGGTAGGTAGTACCTGACACTTGATGCCCGCCAGGCTGCAGGTGCAGGTGAGGGGTTCGCAGAAGCCCTGGCAGTGGCACCCGCAGTCCTCACGCCAGCGCCGCAGCTCCTGCAGCTGCCGCTTCTCCTCGCGCTCTATGCGCACCACACCTGCACGCTGCAGAAGCCTGCACCTCTGCTTGGAGGAGTACGAGTGCAGTAAATATTCCTCCTCTTTTTCTTCCTCATCCTCATCCTCATCCTCATCCTCGTCCTCCTCCTCGTCCACACTGTTTAGCGCTAGCTGCACCTCTGGAACATCTTCCAGTGTCAGTCTTTGTGCTTCTTCCCGTGTAAGACTGCCGCTGCTCAGTAGCTGAAGGAATAATGTTTAAAAATGGGATTAAGGATCATATTGTTTCATTTTGTTCCTGTTATTGGAAATACAACAACTGTTGTGAATTGATACCAGTTAATCATTATATGACATCTACTATGTACATCTAAACAATACTTGGGAATTAATCTGTTGAACACACCATTGCTGAATCATGTAAGTAGTAGTTCTGTTTGTGGTTGTGGGACCACAACAAGGAGCTCACCTTCTGTTTGAGCACATTTAGTGCCTCCTCCCTCAGCCGGTCTCTAAGCTTCTCTCTGCGCTGACGCCTCTGTTCTGCCCGGTGCTCCAACAGGCTGTAGCGATGGCAGGAGGAGTGCCGCCTCTCCATGCCCAGAGTGCAGCCCCCGTGACTGGGCACACTGGTGAAACCCTGACACCGCTGGAAGAGAAACACTGTCACCGTGTCGAAGCAGACTCTACCTTTCCTCCTGGCCCGCTTAGTCTTCTTCAGGATTGAGGGAACTGTGCAGAGAAAGAAAAATACAATATGTTAACTCCAGAACAGTGTACAGTGTGCACAAGTATAGCAAAATATCTGTAGAGACACACAGCATATGCATGCATGTAAGCCACTATGGGCATGGGCACAGATATTGGTGTTGCAGTTCCTTTAGTTATCACTAGATGGAGCTACAGTGACCTTCTCCCTCTGCTTAGTCTTACACATACTATTCCACGGACACCTTATTATTATGATACATTTTTTAGTAAAATTAATCAATATGGAACTTCTCTGACCACCCTAAACAACAATTTTAGGTTACATTTCAGTCAATATGTTACTGATGTTGATAAATATGTCATGAGATGCACCAATAGCCTAGATAAGTGTTCGATTTCTATTGCTACTAGTGTTAATTTTTTTTAAAGCATAACCGTCCATTGACAGTATTTAAAAGCAAAGACCACACCCCCTGTCAGATTCTGTGCTCAGACATGTCTTTGGACATTTTTGTGTTAAGACACTTATCAGCTGTTGTTCCTCCCAAATGCTTTGAACTGACAAGAGGAACGCGTTGTGTATACATTTGTGTGCACTGAACCTGATAAGGGCTTGGACCATAAAGCATTCTTTGAAAATTGTGGACTCTGTTGTCTGTGGAGAAGAGGGGTTTGATGAGTGACTCACGGGAGGACTTGGAGTGTGGACGTGGGACTTCAGGGCTCCAGTCTGGAGACTTAGTCCGGGGGTTCTCGTCTTCCGAGGCCCATTTGTAGACCCTGGGGGAGGATGAGGACGAGGGAGGTGACAAGGCAGAGGAGCAGTAGTAAGGATCCTCATCACTGTCCTCATATTTCCTCTTGAGGTCCCTGCTCATGGCAGTTGGCAGTTCTTATCTGACAAAACACAGGGTGGTAACATTAAGCATAAATGACGTCTTACATTTGTAAGGGGGAATAAAAACTGAATAAAGATACCATTTCCCGTCATAACTGCTGAGTGAGGAATCACTTTTAACATTCTTTCAGGTTCTCACTGACAGTCGTTTAGACAGAGAAATGTCTACAGCTGGTCGGATGGCCTTTCAGAGGTGATTCTGTCATGGGTAGGGTCAAAGAAATTGAAGACCAGTTGTTGCCAAATTTGTTGCTTATAACAGCACGCATAGTAATGCAGAGCACAGGCCAAGGCAAGAAGTCAATGGCCCTCTTTTTCCTCTAAGTGATTAACATTCCTCAAATTCCTTCAGTTAGTCCAGAGAAAAAAGTCAGGACATTCTCCCTAGCAGAATACTCCGGCTGCCACAAATGCATATTGCTTTCATATGAAACTTGTTTACAGTTTAACAGAAAATAACAACATTGACCATATTCTGCACGATTTCAGAGAAAGATGGCCAACCAGGGAGAAAAACATTTGCTTATTCCTATGACACAAAGCTGTCAGCTTACATAGCAACAGAGCAAACAGCCTCACTCTTGACATACTTCATGGCACTGACCAAGAGAACAGGGACTGGCAGAACAGTGTGGACCAACAGGGCAGCACAGTCCCACACACACACCAACAGCTTTGGGTGCCAAGAGCAGCCCAGCACCCTGGCCAACCCTGACGCTTTCACACAGGTACATCTGCGCAGTTTCACGCTAGGGTGGGTGTCCCTGGTCCATGTTATGTAAACACTCTCTGCATAATTCCTCCCTCCCGGTCATCTGGGCATATTCCACAAGGGGTTTTAGATATACGGTATGGAATGATGAGTCTTTGTATACACACTGGCATTGCATTATGCCATCATTTAGGGTGGTAAGTAAAGTCAGTACCAGTACATTCTTTTTTTATGTCTACCACATATGTGGAAAGCTATGCTATGATGGTCAGGTTAAGGTTCATTCTTGCTGATCATTTCACATTTCAAACATGTTTGGCTAGAGACCTAAAATTAAGAAAGGGAGAACTAGAAGAATGTTAGGGTTGTCCAACTATGAGAACTGCATGATAATACCAAGGTCTGTTTTCATAAGAAATAGACCTTTTTTCCCCTCTTACTGAAAAAAATGTGATCCCTCATGATTGCGTTTGCCAAGAAGACATTCCGTTCCTTGACCTCACTCCATTCGCGTTCCACACTTAATGTGTGTGCCTGCATGTGTGTGTGTGTGAGTGTGTGTGTGTGTGTGTGTGTATGTGTGTGTAAGAGAGAGAGAGAGTTCACGCTTTGCTCAGCAATATAAATAATACAATGACTTGAAACTATGGGAGAAATGCCTTTGCAGCTGCACATCAAAACCCTACGCCAGTATCTACAGAAAATTCTGATAACAAGCTATCCAAAACAAGATGGTAAACAAACAACACAGAGCAAACAACTGAACAGCAGAAGCTACTATCGCACACATGCCTTGGTGTGTGTCATCAAAAGGGTGTTTTGCAAATGAAGTAGAGTTTTGGGGAGAGTATGAATAGATGGAAGGTGGGAGTGGGGACACAGGGGCGGGTGCAGAAGGTCATCACCCCATGCCAAGAGTGCTGAGAGCAGGCAAAAGAAAACAAAAACAGACAAGGGATTCCACCCACTCACTCAAACACACATGCTCCCTTTCTTTCTTTCTTTCTTTCTTTCTTTCTTTCTTTTTTTCTTTTTTGTTTCTCTCTCTCTCTCACTCTCTCTCTCTCTCTCTCTCTCTCACACACACACACACACACACACATACACACACACACACAATCAATACATCATCCCAAGGAAAGGCATGACTGACAGGAGTGAAATGGCATTGGTGATTCAAATTACAGTTATCCAAAAAGAAGGTAAACCCAGGCATTGTTAAACCAAGACACACAAAAGCACAGCCTAAATTAAAATATGAATGAAATGCAAAAGATAAAACCCCAAAACCACAGAACTGACACCAAACACTCACCCCCAGTTCAGTTTCCCCATTACAACTGTCTTCTCACTCTCTCTTTCACACACCCACACACCCACTGCGCTTCCTTCCTCTCACCCTGCTCAGACAAGACTGTAGAGCCCCTTCAGTGACACTGAGCAGATGTGAGTAAACAAATTAAATAATGAAATGAAAGACTGTACTCTGCTTAGCTCTCTATGCATATCAGCACTCATTCACAATAGAACCAAGCCTTACACCTGGATTTTTGGTATTTACCAAAAGCAGGTAAATAATGAAGATACAATGAACCAACCAAGGATCACTAAAATAAGAATGGTAAATCAAAAAGGAATAATCTGCGGCATAAGGCATGATAAGATTGAGATATCTAAAATATAAACTACTCTATGTAACTGATAACATGAACCAAACATGAATAGCTATAGGAAATTTAGACAACCTAAATTGGTAAATTACCAACTTCGTGCCTGCATGCATGCGAAGCCCTTGTTAACACGGCATGATCATGACCGATTTAGTCATACAAATGAAACGATATACTTCAATTCGGATTAATTTCTCAACCAAGATCCTGCGTGGGACTTTAAATGCAACGAGACCACTTCATCTATTAAAACCACTGACCTATACACTTTACATGGTTAAGTTTACTTACTCTTCGTTATCGACAATCATCAACTGAAATCGCCAAACATCAGTATTCTTGGCTGAGGTGTAAAAGTATCCAGATGCAATAGTACCGCAACAGTAACCGTGCGTTACCAGCTGTAGTTTCCTGTGTAATCCCAATCGCTGTGCAGGCACTGTTATCGTCAGTGGAAAGCTCCCCCTAGAGTGACTGACGTAGTGAGTAATCTGAGCAGTAACACGCGTGTGTTTGCACACAAGTCTCCTACGCACACATTCACGGAATTACGCACAAACAAACTCGCCAAGCAAAGCACAGCACACACGAATATGTAAAGCGAGTGATACACTTAAAACGTCTTAGGCATAATACATACGGTGTGTAAATTCTTACCCATTACACCTTTATAATTGTCTACTTACAAAATCAGTGAGGTCACATTTCTTAGCGACACAAAACATACAAAAACCATTTATATTTTTTGTGTGTGATATGTAAACGATTCTTTGAGATAATGTCTGAATGTCTTATCCAAATATCACTATCAAGCAGTACTACAGTACAACGGTCACTACACTAAAGTGTCAGTGAGTTCTTGCAGATTTAGTAAATAGCCCACACATATGTTTGTCAGAGTGTATATGTGTTCGGATAGAGTAAGGCAGTATGTGAGTCTGTCTTATGTATGTGCAGGTACTTGTACTTGTTGTATGTTATGTCACAACAAACTGTTAAACCATGAATACCCACTATATGCTAGAGGCAAGAAACCACATCATATTGTGGTATGTCATGTCGCACAGGTGCAAGCCAACAAAACAAGAAGATACATAAACTGGAGTATTTCCAACACAAACACACTTTGAAAAAAGAGTTTTACATGCTAAAGATGTCAAAATGGACATACAGGCTATGTCAAACATTTCCTCAAAAACACCTGGTTTGCCAGCATTAAAGTCAAGGCTTTTTATACATCTTGTTTTATCCTAGAGGACGTGAGACCCAGTGGAAAATGTCCTGGTGTGTTTATCAAGCCATTTGTTTAGACCAGAGGAGCTGTTGTCCTTAGATACCAAAAAGCTTTTCCACATTCTTTTAACAACAAACCCATCCAAAATGAAAGCATGGCTCACACTCATTCAATCACTGACTAATTCTGGGGACACAAGAATGCCTGCTCTTCAGCAAACCTGTCAAATGTGCGTGGAATGAAATTGTCTTGTCAAAGCTTGTTTGCCTGTCTGTGTCCAGCAACCATCCCCCACAAAGAGACAGTCCCTCAGTTACCGAGCAGAGCAGATCACCCAACTGAATCTTCCCATCTGTGAAGTGCTCACTAACATCTGCCAGGCCACATTTCATGCATTAACAATGATACTGTACAGCCTTAAGGTACTTGTAGGCATTCATGCAGGAGCAGACAACATGGGAAGTCAGCACTTTCACTCGTGTTGGTCACCTGAGCGGAAATGTGATCCCCTGATTTTGCCCTCACTACAACGACAGCTATTTACCTACACATGGTTTATTATTCAAGGGCTCATGCAGACATCCTAAATCAACATATTTGGTTTTGAGTGACACATAAGAAATACACAGAAGCACACATAAGAAATGAATGTGAATGCATTGAGTGTGAGTCATATCAGACAGCCTGGCACAGTCTTTTTTACTGCCCAGACCTACTGTGCCATTTCAAGGCTAAAATATTGGGGTGCATCACTGCAACCCACTTTCAGGAACAGAGGTATGCGTACTCAGGAAATATGTAGGGCATTCTTGATGATAAACTGGGCTGATTGTACAGCAGTCCCATCAATGTTTATAGTAGACAGCTTAGGGCTATACACAGAATAGCCCAGAAGGGAATGTCTCCAAACACCTTTCTCTGACCCCTTGTTCACACAGCTATGTCCATCAGCACATGACAGTATGTATGTCTGATGTGTCAGTATTAATGAGGGAGAGCCTCTAAAGATATGCTCTGACTGGCTGATGCAAGGGCATTGGGAACTTATTAAACTTGTGTGGAAAACTCATACTGACTCTGAACGTGAAACACTGCTAGTTCACATTCAGTAGGGGTTTACTGTAGAATGCTGCAAGCCTCCTGGCTGCAAACAGCACAACCAACATAATGACTATATGCTTGAGGTAATGTTACTCTGTATGTTTGACTTAAGCAGCTTGTAATAACCACTGAGTTAGCTCATCCCAGACCCCTGCCCCCAGCCTGACAACACAGCACACACACACACACACACACACACACACACACACACACACACACACACACACACACACACACACACACACATGCAAGTAACACCAAGTCTCTGATCAAATGACTGAAATGACAGGGAATGTTGTGTAACTTTCAGTCTGTTAACCTACATTTTCACTGGCTCTCTCAGGTTGCTGCAATCGGCTCTTGTGGCCCACTTTCAGTCAAGCTGTGCGTCTGTGCTGTGCAGCGGTGGCCTACATAAGCAGAGGCTCCAACAAAGTTGACAAAGCTGCAACACACATAAAGCACTGCCCTAATTCCACCCCGTCCAAGGAAGGCAAACACAGATACACACATACACACACACACACACACACACACACACACACACACACGCACACACACACACACACACACACTCACACACACACACACACACACACACACACACACTCACACACTCACACACACACACACGCACACACACACACACACACACACACACACACACACACACACACACACACACACACCGAAGATCTCAACTGCATCATGTAACTTGAGAAGTGAATGAAGAAATGTAAAAACCAGAAAAAAACAGTTTGACATTGGTGCCAACCCTTTGTGCTTTGTTTTTCATTATTGCAATACCAATCAAAGTCAAAGACACTTTCATAGACACTCGAAAACTCATTTAAACAACAATATAGAGTTAGGCTATCAGCCCAATACAGCCTGATTACTTTTTATATGCTTTCGTACTGAACTGTATACTAAAGACATCAAAATAAATCATTTAATTCATTAAATCCTTCCTTACTTACTTATTTCCTTCACTCATTCACTGATTCATTCATGCTCATGGTCATTTGCAAGTTTACAGAAACCCAACATTCCTGTTTTATGTTGTGTGTGGTGTTACTATGGTGACAGCTAAAAACAGGTGTGCAGTTATTCAGTTTGTGGTAACACTGGGTGCAAAGGATAAAACTGAGCTAAACAAACAGGATCTCACGCTTGTGCTGTGGGGGGAAGTCTGTGTCTTGAATAGTCAAACCAAAGTTTCTCATGCCTACAGTGCAGTCACACTTGTGCCTACAGGGTGCCTTCCTTTTGCAACCCTAACCCTTATCCTAAGTGTTGGGCAGATTTGACTTTACATACATATTCATTTGGGTGTTACTACAATCTACACCAGTGCCCTGAACCATCTTCAGAACTTTAGCATACCTTTTAAATATCTTGTTTTCTTGTGGTTGTGGCGATGTGACATGATGAAGTAAGTGCTAACAGTTTCCAGAGAAAGAGCCATTGCATTTCTATCACAAAAGTACTATTGATTATTGATAAGGAATGTCTTCCTGATTTTGTGCCATACGAGGACTTGGAAGGCCTACAATATTTCCAGATAGAAACAGCATACAGCACTTAGACTTTAACTTCTCCTCTATGTCTACTGAAATGCAAGAGAAAAATGAAGTCTTGCAGTGGACTCAAGAAGAAATGTTATCAGAACAAACACATGTCCAAAAATGAATTTGGAGTAATATGAATGAATGTGAATATGATGAATAAGAATCCTCACAGATATGTTGAAAGATATTTATGTTGTCTTAGGTGCCTAACAGGTCCTGTCACATATTGCCTAAAGTGTGACTACTTTGCATCCAAATTGCTGCAAATTGGTAGCAAAGGCCACGTCCCAGAGCAGAGAAATGTGAGATCTGCAGACAGTAGGGGACAACAGGACTAGCTGTAGGTGTAACACTGATATCCTAGATAATAAACACAGCTTTGCTTTTCAGTTAAACCTACAAGCAAGCTGCTTTGTCTTACTGCCAGCCAGTGGAGTAAGAGGAGGCGGGTGTGATGCAATGGACTTGTGCCATTTGGTGGCTGATTTTTATCTGATGCTAATCTTCAACTGTCTGCTCTGCCCTTCTCTGTCCTTTGTTGCCTGCATGTCACACACAATTTGGCAGTTCACCAATGGGGGCTTTAACTAAGTGGTTGGCTGTTTGAGATTTGTCCAGCCACGCAACTTTCCCCCGTCTCCAAACAGAAACCACACACAGGTGTGTTCAAGGCATGCAAGACAAAGGCTTTGCGCACGTAATGGAACTGCCACTCATATACTCTGCTTTGATGCTTTGAGAAAACATTTCAAGTTTCAATCAACTTCACTTTTATGTGTGTTCTCTGTATTAAAATCATTACATTCATTTCTTTCAATGCTCACAAGTGCCCACTGCATGTCTATTAGGGGATGTGTAGTGTCAGATGGCACAAGTCCTCATCTGCCCAATACGATCCCAGTGGAAAGGCATGATAGTGGCAGCATGGGGGAATATTTCAGGAGCAGGAACTAAATGCCTGCAGGGCTAAGGGAAAGATAAATCAGAGCAAAGCACAGAGATATTTGTAAAGCAGTTCTGAAATGCTTATTCACAGCATTTGGGACATCAGGCTGCACTGAAGATTTATCTTCCAATAGCACAATGGTCGCAAGAAGATACAGAAGTAAGCCTGAAAAGCACATATACAGAGCCCTGAATTTAACCTAATTAGTCCATTTCTGAGAGACCTGAGTCGGTATCCATCGACTATCCCCATACAGATTCTGTGGATCTGCTGAACAGAATGGCAGAAAACCCTCAGATCCAGATGTGTAATAACTGATGTGTCTTTCAAAGACTTGAGGCTGTAATTTATGTTTCAATGATGTCCTAAATAAATAATGAAGAGTTCAGTTAAAGTGATAGTTTACATACAAACACATTATCCTGTGTCTGTCATGCATGTGCCGATAAGGATATATCTATGTTAGCAAAACACATTTTATATGTGGCCTGTTTAAAAAGATATGATGATGGTGGTGTAAAGAGATTAACATAATCATTATGCATTCTCTTTTCCTGTAATGGCCTGTGTAATTGGACATTGGCAAAATCACACTAAACATTATTTGAGAGCATATGCACAACTGCCCTCAGAGGGGCACATTAAAAGGTAATTGTCATATAACTTAAACCTAATACAGCTATTTGCAATAATTAAAAAGGCAGGAAAATAGAGAGGAGGTATAAAGAGGCTTGTTTTAGGTTGATCTGGTAATTTGTAAGTTCATTCACGCCCTCTAGTGTTAGTAGTGATGTCACGCAAGATCTTTTCAGTTAGCCAGGCTACATGTATCCAAACTTACCACCTAAGGGCGCCAAAAACTAACACTAGCCATGCGTTAGTTGTTAGACATATTGCAACTTATCCCAAATATCTTTATGTTCAGCTTAGGGAAATCGGTCAGTAAAATACTTACATGACAGACCATGGATAATCAATCAGAGAGATTAAGACGATGCTCCCATTGGCTGACACCTGTGCATGGTCTTTAGCCATTCTACAGAGATAGTTAAAACTGCAGGTGCAGGTAAGCATATTACCGGTATGTAGCATGTTTCAAATCTGTTATTTCGGAATGACTAGTGCAAACATCAAACGGTACGTTTCACTTACAAGGGAGCAAAGTGATGTCTTGGAAAAATGCACTAGACAAATCCGGCTACAGTACGTCACAGTCGCAGACCGGCTGAAATGCACCCTGTCAGTCTGGGTCTCAGTTCAGAGCTGGGCCTCTCTAAGCATGGGGGGAGTAAATGTTACATGAGGTCACTGAGCAGTAAGTGCAGTAGTTACTAGCCAGTTTTAACAATAAGTATTATTATTAATTTAGTATTTAGCAGTTCAAACAGATGCAAGCTGTGTCACATAACTACAATAAACAGTGATTTGAAGTTATGTTGGGTGACAAAAGGGGAACAAGTATCCAGGTTATATTGAGAGAGATGGATCACATTACAACATATGACAGCAACCCTGAATATACGGATCAGATTTAATAATCAGAATCAACTAGCGTTCTCTCACTGAAAACCAAAGATGATATGAAGAGGGATTGTAAACTGCAAATGCCTATGGTGGTTGGTGGTGTCATGAGATAAAACCACAAGTGGGCTACGTTAAGCATGTGTACTGTATGTGTGCCTATATGTGTGCCAACTGTGTGTGAGGGGGGAAGCAGGCAGCTGGTGGGGTTTTTGGTTGCCCTGGGGGGTGGGCACAGAGGTGTGGCTCTGGATATATCTGTCCTGCAGAGTCATGCTGTCCTATTACCATGCACCCTACCCATGCAGCTCTGTGTGTGGGAACATCAGCCCATGAAGAATGACTCATAAAGCCAAACGTCTGCCCCGAGATAGTGATGAGTGTTTTATTCTAATGGTGTTTACTAATAACAAATACTATGCATCATATGACACACAAAAAAGTTTTTAATAATTGGTTGTTAGCTATTCTCTCTCTTTCTCTCTCTCTCTCTCTCTCTCTCTCTCTCTCTCTCTCTCTCTCTCTCTCTCTCTCTCTCTCTCTCTCTCTCTCTCACACACACACACACACACACACATATATATATATATATATATAGTCAATCAAAGGTCAACGGTCAAAGGTTTACGGAAATGAAAATGAAAATATTGTAAGTGCTGTGATTGTGTCTTATGGTATCTTGTGTATGGGGCAGTGATAAAAGAGGACTTTGGACGGTGGATAATGCCATGTCTGGGGAGAAAGGCACAGTCGTCAGTTTGTAACCGAGAGGATATGTGGAGCTGCAGACTCTGATAAGGTAAATCTGAATGCAAACTGATTTCTTGATTTCTCATAAAGGTTTTTTTCTTCAGAACATGCTTGTGAACTGTTACACACCAGTAGGCATTTGCAAAAAAATATATCATAGCAGGTTTTAAGCATTAAGTATTGTGTTTCTGAACTATGCACAATAGTATAAAAATAAATATTTCTAATGCATATTTCTGAGGTGAATGCACTTGCAGGCCAGTGTAACTGTTAGAGACAAAAATCCTTAATAATCCTTTAATTGTCTATTTATACTAGTTTTAGGCAATGCCACAGTCCACATGACATGCGTAAACATTAACACAAGTCACATGAGTAACAGGCTGCGTAGGTGTTGTAGAGGGCATACTTAAAGCCATATGTTTTAACTAAAATAGTGTGTGTGTGTGTAAAAATATGCACTTTTAGCAAGAATAAATAGGTGAGGTGTCACACTGAGACTGTGTTTGTGTTAAATGTGCTTAAATGAGTTAGTGTCCAGATGTCTGGTGTTGGTCTTTGCTCTTGTTTGAACTATACTGCTGAGCCTAAATGTATTTTGATACTATTTTCGTCACTTTAGCATTTATTGAACAGATGCCACATACTGTTTGTCTTCCTTAGTTGATTCAGTGTAAATGAGCATTTAGAAAAATATGATGTGTCACATGTAAGACAGTGATGCATGGACAGATTTGTGATTAAAAAGCGTATTTACACTAGGAATATTTCAGTCATACTGCACCTGCACCTGACTCCTGTTGTCTCTGGTCCCTCTTGTCCCCCTTGTCTCTGAACTAACGCTGCATATTATTGAACTGTTCCTGTGCACTTTTGAGTTGTTGTGCTCTAGAATCTTTGCATAAGCACATGTTTTATTATTATACCAACACAATTCTTTAAGATCTGTTTCAGTAACTGCACAGAAACCATTAAACAAAACAGTAGTGTTTACGGCACCATAATTCATAACTGTGCCTGGCATGTGTGCAACTGCACTACATATTTAAGCCCAACAGAACTGTGCCCAAACCTACCTTTTTGAAGCATACTAGCATGCTTTGCCCCAAACTGCTCAGCAAACCTGAGCTATCACACTGGTCAAATGCACCGGACTTTGATGTACTCACGCATAGTCACGGATGGCATAGTGTTAATTGTCATCAAGAGCCAACTTCTGTGTTTTTAAATAGACTTTTGTTTTCTGCCCCCAACATTACCTGTTACTGGTGAAAGACATCATGAGCAGCACACTGAGGAGAACCCAGTCCCTAAAGAGCATCTCTGAAAGCCAGCGGTCATGGGCATCGCCAGAGACATCCCTGTGGCATGGGAGAAAGTCTGTCTCGCAGCTCGTCCAGCAGTGAGTTTCTGTCACACATATGAATGAGGAAATGATAACCTTTTTGAAAAAACACTTACCTTAACAGAGGAAGTATAAGTTCATGTTGTCACTTTTTGTGTTTGGCCTGAACAGATATCAAAGCTGTGCTGAGCTGACAACTGTAGGCATAGAGGAAAATGGACCAAAGGTTGGATTTTTTTGTCATTGTCTTTGTCAATCTAAACCTATACTTACTACTTATCCAAAAAGTTTTGTATAAACTCCTACCTGTGAGTTACCTTGTGTGCTGATCTTTCATTCTCTGCCACAGCATCAACCCTGTGGAGATGAGGCCCCTAACACCAAGGCAGCCACTGCAGCGAAGCGCTTCCAGGGCCATCTGTGGGACGAGCCGTCCGGCTTCAGAGGGTGGACCACCCTGAGCCGGAGCCGCTCCATGGAGGTGCTGCCCCAGCAGGCGCCAGTGGGCACCACTGCTCTCCGAGCGCTGTTCGAGTCCAAGAACGCCCTGCAGCAGGACTTCTCCAGCAGCCCGCGTCTACAAAACACTCCACCCTCTACTAAGCGTACCCCAGTGACCCCGACAGTCACCCCAGCGAGAGAGCCGGTGGCCACGTCCATGCTTGGCGGACAAAAACGCCACAGCGGTGAAGTCACGCCGGCGAAGAGGGAGGCCACGCGCCAGGTGGGTGTCATGCTCTATATCTGTCTCTCAATAAGCCCGAGCAACTTGCAGTGGGGCACACTGACAGCCGAAATGATTAGTCTAGTATTAAAAGAATAGTTACGCTAATTAAGTACACGTAGTCCCCCGAGACCGATTTAACAGCTGGCTTTAAGAGCCGTTAAGCATCTCTCAGGACAGTTACACACTGTGTATAAATGGGCCGATCTGTTGTTCACATTTTTAGGGGTCATTAGACAAAAATATGCTTCTTTTTATTGTGAAGGTGCCAAATATCAGGTATCCCGCCATCTAATTGACGCAGTGGAAGACAGAACTGAGTAAAGAAGCAGATTCATATGACTTCATTATTGTTGTTTGATCAGAGAGTGAATGCTGCTGAATCAGCGAGGTCAGAGAGGAGGAAAACCATTTCTGGTGTCCCAGGATCTCTCGTCAAGGGAGAAGCCAGTCCAAGGGGTAAGTACAACAGTCATAAAGAGGAGGGCACAGTGGAGAAAAAGCCATGTGATAGAGGACATACATATGACTAAGTCATCAGATAAACAGTCCCGATAAACATATTTTTGCACCACACCCATGAGAGGTGGCACATCAAAAGACTGATTGCGGCTGCGGCTGTCTCCAGCACAGAAACAGGGCCCATTCAGAGTCAAACAATGCAACACATCCAGGGTCATGTGGACTGTGGTGACGACGTGCGTGAGGCTGTGCCCATGTTAAAAATATTCCGTAGTTAATCCAAACACTACGCAGGGCAGGCATGCCATCACCCGCAGAAAAACCCTTTCAGGCAAACAGTAGCTCCGGTTTCACTGCCAAGGCCTGGAGGCCCACTAAGCACAGAGCCAGCAGGATGTGGATGTGTAGACACACAACTATGCCCGTCGTATGCATACTGGAGGCACGAGGTGGCCTGCGAGGTTACACCTGTGTCAGGGACCCCTAGCTGTGTCACCACCGAATCGAGTAGAGTCCGTAGAGGTGACATAGCTCTCACCTCTCAGGCAGACATCAGGCTGAAGGGTTAGTCAGTCACAAAGGGTTTTCACAGGGAGAGGCTTGGCAGAAGATTCCAAAGGGCTCTGTGTACACACATGCTATCACCTTTCGCACGTTATTTATTGTGTCAAGTCACTGGCGGGGGGTAGAAAAATAAATGGTGACAGCAAAGGTTGTTTACAACCCTGACATATTTTATTTATTTTATATATTATGTAGATATATAAGTCCTGAAATCAGAAAGGAAACTCAATGTTTAATTAATTCATTTGTATCAAAACAAATTCCATCAAAAACGTCTGCATTCCTGATGGGTGAGGTTAGATAATGACAGTGGATTTGAACAAAATGTACTTATCACAAGGATTTATGTGATAAGAACATTTATGGCATACCGTGAGTCAAATGATTAATTTATTTCACAGATCTATTCATTTATTTATTGTTAGAACTCTTTATTTATTGCTATTGTTTTGTCCAAAAGTTTACAACATTTAGAAAATATATAAAATAAAAAAGTAAAAAATAACAGTGACAATTAAGTAACAACCATAATGCATTTATATTTATTAAACAATATTTATTATTATTTTAAAGTAAAACTGTCAAACATTATTATTATTATTATTATTATTATTATTATTATTATTATTTTATTACTTTACCTATAATATAAAGACACTCATGTATTGTACATAAAATGACTATGTCAGTGGTACACTGACCTTTTTGATTATGTTTGATATGACCTACATTTTGTGGACCAGCGGATTATTATTTTGAGCTTTATTAGCTAGCTCAGTACAGTATGTGTGCTATGAGCTACATCCACCATCACTTATTGCACAACATGATTGTTCATAATTATAAATAGACAGCTTTGCTGGCTGTATCACCAAGCCAAAGAGAGGCAGGGATCCAGTGAGCAGTCTATTCATAATTATATTAATTCTCAGCAGCACTGAAACATGTCATGACATCAGAAGAAAGGGGGTGGGGGGGTGTGTGCTCACACTAAGAGTAGGTGATGACGCTGGCATGGTGACACAGAGAAATCCGGGGAGCCCCTGGACCCCACAATCACTTCCAGTACCACTGATTGACTCAACCGTGTGGAATACTGGCAGTGAACCTCCCCCCAAAAATAGAAGGCTGGCTTCATCGCTAGCGTAGCAGCCCCTGATAAAAATCAGCTGTCACCAGAGCCACAGGGCCAGAGACAAGCAGAGTGACAGAGGGAGCAGAGCTCACCAGGCAAACACTACACACAGCATTTGATCCAGAGGGGGGATCCCGCAACGGCAGACACACACACACTGAGAGAGAAGTTGCTCCACACAGCATAGAGACTCTAGAAGACATCACTGGAGCTGTAAAAGTTAGTTTCATTCATATTGCTTCGAAACCACAGTGAAACTGGTCTGGTCTGAACAAGATCATCAACTACTTGTGAGTACTTTGGCATTTGGTATTGAAACGTTGAGATATTTTATTTATTTATTTATTTATTTATGGCAATGTCCAGTTAACTAGTGTTTAGCCATAGGAGTATCTAGTGTCTTGATTAATTACTAGCATACATGTCATTGCATGAAAGAACATTATTTGTTTACCTTAGCACCAATGACACAACACCATATCATTTGATAAGCTGAAGGTGTTTTAATGTAGAGAAAAGTTTAATTTAGTCTCAAGTGAGCGGGAGTCAGTGGTACTATGAGGATGTAGCTGAGTTAGTTTTACTTGACTCTTATAACATGTCTGGGTTTGTCGGGCAGTGTCACTGCATGGTTCTCCCTAAGCTGTAGTTGTGCTCCCATCACTATGTATGACAGTGCTTTTGGTTGTTTTACACAACTCACATGTCAAGCAAGGCAAACTCAGTGGTACTAACAGAGACTGAGCTTCCTAGAAGCCTTTCACTGTCTCAAAAACTATTAAATTGTACAAAGCCAGGCAAACAAAAATCTCAAAATTCACTTGTAGTTTTCATGAATGTAGCAGCATGAAGCTTTCTCTTAAGAACATTGTCAGTCTGTATGCTAGCAATATTGGCCATGCAAACTGAGAGCATCTATGGCAGTGAATTTGTGAGAGGTGCACACTCCCAAGTTTATGAATGGGCATGGTTTTGTCACATTTTCCCTCATCTTGAACTTCAGAGGAGGTAGAGGAGGGCAGCTGAAGACACGAGAGCAAATGCCAACTGGATATCACAATCATTTGGACAGCTGTCATCGGCACTAAAGCACTCTCAAAGCAGAGCTTCTAATAGCTCTGCCCTCTATTTCTGAGTGGAAAGAATGGTGGGAGATAGCCATGTCTTGCCATTAAGGGATGCAAATAAGAACCCCCCCTCCCAATGGTGTTTTTGGAGTACATTACATTTCAGAGTGTCAGGATTAGTGTTAATGGTAATCTAAATTACTTAATGTTAATTGTTATTCAGCACAAAGTATTGTGTTTGCAGAGGGTCTTATTAAGCGATTGTTTTTGACTGTTTGAAAGAAAGAATATATTGAAAAGTTAGGCACACTTTGTTTTGACGTTGAAGGGCTAGTGTGCAGGAATTTGGGTACAATTTTCTGCCCAAAATTATGTGTATATTGCATATGATGTATGAGTTGTCAAACAATAAGTTTGAGTTGTGTTAAAATAGCTATATGCAGAGTATATCACTTGCATCATAATGAGTAATAATGGACCCAAAAGGAGTGGAGTGTAGAGAATCTAAAGTAGACAGTCATCAAACAAATGCTGCTGAGAATATTGGTGGGATTTACAGGTGGACAGTTTCTCTTTTTTTTAACGGCTCTTTGGTAAATGTTGTGGTGGCACCATACTTCTGATGACAGGGGCTGCCACCGGTCCTAAATGCTGCTATGCCCTCTTATTCTCTCTGTTCATTCAGCTATGCAAACTTTTTAAGCCCGGACTCGTGAGAGGCGCCAGTGTGTGGCCCTGTTCTTTTGTCTGTGAGAGCTTACGGTGTGAAAATGGGGGTAGGCTCGGAGCTGACCATCAGTTACTGCTGACAGATCTATGCTGCTAGGCTGCTGATCTCTCAAACTGGGGGGTTACACACCCGAATCACCTTCAAAATATTTATCTAGCAATACCACACAGTGCTGAGCTCTGATGGTCTGAGTTCAAGAATGCTAAAAATCATACGTTTCTCTTTTTTTGCATTTTTTAAGTTCCATAACCTAAGGTTGTATATTTACATGCCAAGTCTTAAATACAAGTGTAGATGGCATAAATGTCATAGGACATGAGATGAGTGCAGGGGTCAGCTGTCAGAGTTAGTAGCACTGAACCAGTGGGCTACATTTTGGAGGCTTTTAAGGTTTTCTATGCTCTGTAATTGGATAACAATGCTGAAAGACTTCAAAAGGACTGACACTCAAGCTGAGCTAGCAAATGTTACTGCTATCCCTCCTGTCCGTGGCCTCTTCCTTTGGACTATTTAGCCTGAGTAAACAACATTGCAAACCCTTATTTCAAATGTTGTAGTAGTAGCTGAGAGAACCAACATTGCATTTAATGGTATATTATGTGGCTGTGATCATGGGGGGAATGAGGACAAAGTTAGCACCTCATTCATGTGAAACATACAGAGCATTCACACCCTGAAACACCACACCACGTTATACCCTTGTGGTCAGCCGACAAAAATGTTTTGTCGTTGTTGTCGTTGTGAGTAAGTGTGTTGTTTTGTCTGGTTTGTGAAAATAGAATTCACAGTGGGTGGCATTTCTGAACAACTAGCATAGTTTCCACATGCTCCACGGTATATCAATAGCTTACAGTGATAAGAAACACTAGTGCTGCTCTGCTATATATACACACTTCTATCAATGAGTCTGTCTCTCAGACACCACAAGGCCATTTCATTCTTATCTCTTGTATATGGGTCACTGCAACCCCAACTGCCTTAGCTGCTAGTTGGTCATCTAGTCAAATAGATAGATAGATACATACAGAGATTTACTTTGTTGATCCTAAACTGGGACATTGACCAAGATAGTTAAGATCACAGCAATAATTTTGTGTTTTTGTTTGCTTTGTTTTACTGTCCACAGTATTACCTTTTGTTTCAAGACAAGCTAATCTATATTTTGAAATACCCCTAACCCACAGTATGTCTGGTACAGACTAAATTAAAAATATAACATGATGTATGTTTGTGCTCTCTATTGTGCCACAGACACTAGGAGAAGAACACAGTTGGACCTAAGAACTACATCCCCTGACAAAACACTACAGGACAGGACTACTTCATCTTTGAAAACCTCCCTGCCATCCATAAAAGACAGATCTGCTCTCTACCTGTCAAAAGCAGCAGCTGCAGAATCACCAGGAACTGCCACACAGCAAGTGAGTGCTTGGAATACCAGTCATGCTTGCCATACCACCCAGGCGTTTCTTTCCCAGAGGTCAAGAGCTCTGACTGGCTGCTACAGATCACTGGGGTGGGTGGGGGGAAGGGAGGCTGACACAGTGAGGTGGGGTGAAGGCCAACTGACCAGTGTGACTCATATATCACAGGGAGTGTATATATCTACTCTGGATTTTTTGTGGGGGGGAATGGGTACATTAGCAAATAATGCAATAGACACTTATTTTTATGCTGACAAATGATCACTAAATATTTATTATTAGATATTGCAAAAACTATGATGTGTGACATGTGTGACAATGATATATGACTACATTTTGCAGGGTTGTGTCACTCGTGTGGTCCAGGAGCACATCGCTATCCCTGAAAAGAAAACCAAAAAACAAAACAAGGTACAGCCATATTTGCTTGCTGTGATCATTTCTCTTTGACTGCTGTGGAACTAATCCTTAATTTGTTTTATTCTAACTTTGCCCTAAACAAAATGCTTGTTAATGCTTTAAGCTTTTAACAAAGATAAAAAAGTAAAATGCCCAAATGTCATCAGGTTATAAATGAGAAAACAAATGCCATCTAATAACTCCTCATTACTTAATTCATAAATAGCAACCTTTGATTTACGTTATTTACCAAACAGCTCTCATAATTATCAAAGCTTTGCTCTAATATTATCAAGATATCAAGTTATATAGATTGTTTCAATGTATATGGAATACATTCAATTTTGAAGAATCTGATTGAGGTAAAAGAAATTCTAATAATTTTTTAGAGGCTAGAGTATTTAATATCTTCTGCATACGGAGTACCGCATTTTATTGCTGGAGAGTGCTGAATTTCATATTAACCGGCGTGGAGTTCATCTAACATCTGCATGAGTGAGCCTGGTGTGCTGTGAAATACAGTGATCTCCTAGAAAGCAGGTAATGTACTGTTAAAACTATGAATATTCACAACTAACCTTGTTTTTAAAAGAATATTTTACTAATTTTACAGTTATGTTTGTGTGTTGTTGAAATTAACAACATCCCTTCCCTTTTTTCTTTTCCATTCAAGATGTCCAACCTAACCAAACAGATAAGAGTAACTGATGCTAATGGAGAGGATGACCTTCCTCCCCCTCCCCCTCCACCCCCACCACCCAGACCTTACATGGACGACTCAGGCAATGTCCTACCTATGCCTCCACCCAAAGAGACATTCTCAACGTTCTACCAGCAGCGACAGAAAAATGAACTGAAGAGGCTCTTCAAACATATCCATCCTGATGTGAAGATGAACCTGGATGAAGTGATTGATGATGAGTTAGTGGAGGCAATACATGCAGGAAGTGGTCAGGGTGCTGATGCAAACTATCAGGGGGAGGTCCAGTCAATGCGTTGGTTTTTTGAGAACTGGACTCTTGATAACATTGGAGATCCTCATATGACCAAGAAGCTACTTGATGAGGAGAACCCCCAGGGAGGAGATGTCCGAGGAACGTCCACCATGTTTGAGCATTGGGACAGCTCTCAGACATCCTCAGCAGCTGATGGCCATGGTTTGGTCAAGGGAGATGTTCGCACAGCCACCTGGTTGTTTGAGACACAGCCCTTGGATTGCCTTGGTAAATCCAGCACTGAAGAAGGTGAACTTGTTGAAGCAGTGTTGAAGGAGCCCATCCCAAAAGGTGATGTTTTAGGTGCAAGGCTGTTGTTTGAGTCTAAGCCTCTGGATGCCTTAGGACGCTGCTGCTCTGTGGAAGATCGCAGTTTTCTTCGGCTTCAGTCAGAATTCCGAGAGCATAAGGGAGACGTCAAGAAGACAGTGAAGCTCTTTCAGACTGAGCCTAACTGTGCTATAAGGGACAGCAGTGGGAACATCCACAAGATTAAATCCATATGCAGAGAGGAGATACAAAGTAGCAGCTTTAACACAGCACGCTGGCTCTTTGAAACTCAACCCCTGGATGTCATTAACAAGGACACCTCTGGGATTCAGATCATCCGAGGCATATCCCTTGAGGAGGGTCAAAAAGGAGGAGTTGACAAAAAGAAGTGGATGTTTGAGACACAGCCATTAGATGCTATCTGTGAGGGTGCTGTGGCAGTGCCAACATTTCAGGGCATATCAGCAGAGATGGAGGAAGTACCTGATGTTGGAACTAAACAAAAGCTTTTTGAGACACAGCCTTTAGCAGCAATCAAGGGAGAGACATCATCGGAGGCAGTGGAAGAGAAAGAAGCGATTATTGGAGGAGATGTGAAATCTAGCCTTTGGCTTTTTGAAACTCAGCCCACAGAGACGGTGAAGGACAGCTATGAGGTGGGGCGCCTCAAAAAAATCACACTGTCTGCAGATGAAAGGGGAGAGGTGAAAGACAAGAGGCAAACATTTGAGAAACTTAAGACCAGCAAAGTAAAAGTTGACAAAGAAAGTAAAGTTGAAGACGTAGAAAAGGGCGATGTCAAGTCTTACAAGCATCTCTTTGAAACAATTCCTATTGATCATATATCGCAGTCTGAAAATGAACATGCCGAAAGCCTTGATATCACAAGTGGAAATGTGAAAGGTAACAAGGCATTGTTTGAATCAACACCCCTATATGCCATTAAAGACTGTTCTGGGAATTTTCATGAAGTAACAACTGTAAGCAGAGAGGAGATCATCAAGGGGAATGTCCAGAATTACAAATGGATGTTTGAGACAAAACCAATGGATGCGTTTGAGGAAAGAGCAGGAAAAGTAGAGGTTATCAAAGGCATTACAAGACAAGAGGATACAGGAGGTGATGTCAGGATGGCAAAGTGGCTATTTGAAACTCAACCTCTCGATGGCATCCATTTAAAGTTCAACAAAAAAGAGCAGGAGTCATTAGAGCAGGAGGAGTTTAAAAAGGGTGATGTCAAAACATGCAAGTGGCTTTTTGAGACACAGCCAATGGACATTCTGTATGAAAAAACAGAGAAAAAACAAGAGACAGAAACAATACCTAAAGCAGACGTAAAATCACAAACATGGCTGTTTGAGACCCAGCCACTGGATAATATCAAAGACAATGAAGCCCAAAGTCTGAAATTATGCAAGACTCTACAAAGTGAACTGACTAGTGATGTCAAAGTGAAAACAGTAAAACACCTTTTTGAGACAGAGACCTTAGACAGAATCTCAAAGAGAGCAGAGTCAGAGAGAGACATGAGATATGTCAGTGAAGTAAATGTCCAGTCCGGCGATGTCTCACGAGTGAAAGAAATTTTTGAATCCCAGTCTCTTGATGAAATTGGAAGTGAAATGGTGAAGGCGAATACAGAGGAGCAGGACTCAGGCATCCAGGCAGGATCTGTTCCCAAGTTCACCTGGCTCTTTGAGAATCAACCCATTAGTGCCATAAATGATAAAGACAGTGACATAACAACAATGAGGACCGTCACGGACGTGGAAAGTGGCGATGTCGGAGGAAAGAAGTTCATATTTGAAACCTTCTCTTTGGACAAGATTGAGGACAAAGATCAGCTACTCAGACATCAGTCACTAAATGTGGAAAAACCTGTGAGCGGTGTTGATGTGAAGTCAAGCACCATGCTGTTTGAATCTCAGCCTCTTTATGCCATCAGAGACAAGGAAGGGCAGTTTCATGAGGTCACTACTGTCAAGAAAGAGGAGGTATTGAGTGCAGATGTACGAGGAGCACGATGGATGTTTGAGACCAAACCTCTTGATGCCATTCAAGCAGACAAAGAAATTTATGTAATCCGAGCTGTCACGCAAGAGGATGTGCTTAAGGGAGATGTGAAATCAGCTCGGTGGAGGTTCGAGACTCAGCCTCTTGACTCTCTTGCATCCCGAGAGGCGCCCTTGCCCAAAACAGTGGAGGACATTACCTGCAGCGCCAACAGTGTGCAGCTGAACAAAACACTCTTTGAATCTGAGCAAGCAGCTCAAAAGAAGTACGTGAGGATGGTCAGTGTCACAGATGTCCATCAAGGGGATGTTCGCACCTCAACCTGGCTCTTTGAGTCTCAGCCAATCGACTCACTTAAAGGTGAGCCACAGGAGCAGAGTGAAATGCAGACAGTACACAGAGAAGAAGTCCAGAAAGGGGATGTGAAACGATGCACCTGGTTGTTTGAATCTAAGCCACTAGACAAAATCAAGGACAGTGAACCCTCAAATGGCAACAGTGTAGAGCAGCAGGAGGACATCCCAAAGGCAGATGTGAAGAGCACTACCTGGATGTTTGAAACCACTCCACTTGATAAGATTACAGCAGAGAGTGCAACTGAAACACTCTGTCGCCTTAGTCAACTTCGCCACATTCACTCCAGTGGGATCATCATCCAAGCCAATGATATTAAACATGTCAACATGGCAAAATACGAACTTGTATGTGATGAGGGCCCCAAAGTTCAAAAGGAAGAAACTGTAGAGGGTAACATCAGAAACATCATGTTGCAGCTTCTGTACAGACCAAACCTGAAGCCTAGAGTTGCTGTCTTACAAGAGGATGAACTGGGAAATGTCCACTCCACTGCACTTGAAATTCCACCACATCAACAATCAACCATTCATGTTGAACAAAAGCAAAAAGTAGAAAAGGTCATTCAGATCATTGAGAGTGTCCTTGTTCAGTGCAAGTCAACTCAAGTAGGATTGGTTATGCAGGAATCCCAGGATGGGCAACCTGAGATGACGGTTTACTCGTTTCGTTGCCACAACAGTGTAAAAATGGAAAGTGTCGACATCCAAAGGGGAGATGTCAGATCCACAATAGGAAGCCTTTTGGCTACTGCACACAACTCCAGAGTGACATCATCGTGTAGGCTGGAGGAGAATGAAAAAGGAAATGTGGATCTGTATCGAAGCTGCATCGAAAAGGGGGATCTGCAGTCCCTGAAGAACCTACAAGTTGAACTTCTGGACGATGACCTTGATTCTTTACCAAAAGAACAGATTGAAATTGTCCAAGGAGATGTAAAGGAGGCCATGAGGCACCTCAAAGAGCAGAAGGACCATGTCGAGAGAACAGTGGTTGATGTTGTATCGGGGGACGTTAAAGCTGCCAAAAAAGTCTTCTTGAGTAGTTCAGCTGGTGTGAACGTTGACCTCTGCGTGCCAAAGGATGAAATCATCCCTGGAGATGTGAACATCGCCAAACATCAGCTTGATGAAGCAGCCAAGCAGCGACTCCTAGTGCAGAAGGAGGAGATTGTCGCAGGTGACATCAAAGCAACACTGGAGTCTTTAGAGCGAGCAAAACAACAGAGCATGCTTGTGGAGCGAGAGGTCGTTACTCCTGGAACCATCTATGATCTGGATCTGTCAGCACAAGAGTCAGAGGAGACTGAGGACAGACCAGATTATAAGGAAAAAATTGTTTCAGGAGATGTCAAAGCAGCAAAGCAGTCCCTACAGGAAGCAAAAAACAGGAGCATGAGAGTAGAGCGTGAGGCCGTTGTTCCAGGAAAAATATATGACCTCAGTGCATCATCCTCACAGCAGGGCACCTCAGAGGGAAAGACATCGGCCTCAGCCACAAGTAACCCACGGATAACGACAACATTTCGCAAGGTCAGTGCCTCCGAAATTAATCAGGGAACACATGACAAATGTGAGGCTTTGCATCAGATTGAAGTGGGAAGGATATCAGATGTAAAGGCTAGCACAGTGGAGACAAATTCAAAAGGTGCCAATGTCTCTTACACTCCTTATGTAATATCAGAGAGTGAAGCCCTGAATCAAGTGGAAGAAAGAGCAGAAGAGGTTATTAAAGGAGATGTGAAGGCTGCCATTCAAGCATTGTATAGTGCTGCTTCTGAACAGAGAACTACAGACAAAGAAGAGATTGTGAGAGGTGACATGCAAGCAGCACTGCACTCACTTCAGAAGTCTAGTGTTAATGTGTCCCAGGGGGATTATAAAGCAGCCATGATTTATAGGAAAGCAGGTCAGTCTTATTCAGAGGGCAGAAAGAAAAAAGACCCAGTAACTGTGTATAAAGAGAATGTAATGTCTATGCCTCCATCTGACACTGAATTGTCTCCTTCGGTTTCAGTAACCTACAAGCAGCATCAGTCCACTGCAGCAGTGAGTTCAGCACCTGTAATTAGTTCCTGCTCGGAAGAAAACTGTAGAGCTTTCATCCCCTCCCCTCCCATTAATGAAGATCCGACTCCACCCCCTCTTCCTCCAAAGACTTCTGACCAACCTAGAGAGTCAAAGCCAGCCCTTCCACCAAAGCCACAGTGGCCTACCAGGTCTACCACTGAACCCAATACCAATAACAGTGACTCTCATTACATTCCGGCCATCCCTCCCAAAATGAAAATGGGAAAGTTAACCCCTCCTCCTTTACCAAAGAGGACTGCTTCCATCAAGAATGAAGACTCACACATCATGCATGCAGAGGGGCAAATGTTGACAACCACAGTAGAAGACAGAACTGCTCAAAGCACGAAGGAATGCACTGAAAATCAGGGGCAGAAAAAAGCAATTCCAAATATACCAGATAATACCACAGCTGGCACTCACACTACGACTGAATGTGTCCCACAGATGGATAAAAATGTAATACAAAAGATCAATGCCGCCGAGGAGATCCGCTTGTGTTATTCCACTGATAGTGAGGTCAAGAATGAACTGAATATGGGCTTCAAGGTTGCACTTCAGAACTTTGGGGGAAAGAAAAAAGTGCCGACGGTTGAAGCTACACGTTTGCCACTAAAAGACAAGGCTGTCACGGAGACAGAATCTACATTCACTCCATATGGATGTGCCTTCAATCAACAAAGTACCATTCAGAAAGGGAATGTCAGCTCCCCCAGCTTACCTGTCTCCAATGAGCCTCAAAAGGACGAACAACCTACCACTAGTGTCATTCTAAGGGAAAAACGAGGGAGAAGGGAAACGGAAGATGAACGTCGTCAAAGGTTGTCTGTGCACAGGGATGAAATCATGAGAGGCAATGTAAAGGCAACAATGGAAATATTTGAAAACCTTAGAAAACGGGAGGAACTAAAGACCATTCTGTGCCAAGTTCAGGAAATGGAAGGGGACACCAGTGAAGTGGATGTAAAGTCTTTGCGGAGTATTTTTGAGAATGTCCCCTCTTGGGTGGTAGGCCAGAGTAAAGTTTCAAGGTATAACAATTCTACATGTGTAAAGAATGTTGATGCAGATGCAGAATCTTTGAGAGATGAAACAGACAGTGTGTCCTCAGTTGAGGCAGCGTTTGAAGATCTGGAAAAAGCAAGTATGGATATAATATGTTTAAAAGAGCAGACATTAGTAAAACTTTTGGAAATAGAAGAGGCAATTAAAAAAGCTTTGTACTCTGTGTCAAACCTAAAATCTGAGGCAGACATCATGGGGTTATCAGGACTTTTTAACGAATCCCTTAAGACAGAGCAATGCTCTCAGAACACAAACAATATCAGAAAAATTAGTATTGTCACTAGCAAAGCAAAAACAGACCAAACCAAATTAGAACAGGAAGTTTCTCAAGGAAAAATGAAAGGTGAGAAAGTTCAAAAGGAAGTACCCTTGAAGAAGCCTGAGGCTCCTCGACCAAAGCCAGGTCAAAATCCCCCCTCTTCTCCCTCATTCATCTCCATTCACTCAGCTGCAAGAAAATCTGCAGGGGCACCCAGGTCACCTCCTCCTCCACCCCCGCAGGCTTCTAACAATGCAGAGAGCAGGGCTCCGAGCTCAAATGGTTATCATAGTCCAAATGGTGATCTGAATCAAACCACTGAAGCAAAGGTGGCAAACCACTTTTATAGCCCGAAAAATCCCAAACGAAAAATCAGCATTCTAGAAGTGCAAACAGTTCCAGAGCCAGAACCAGTAGCTGGAATCATTGGAACAAAGACAGTCAGTGAAATGTATGAAGAGAGAGACTGTTTTGGCAATTCCTTTGTCTCTTCTACTACATCAACCTTCGTTACGAAACAGTCCGAGACCACTGCTTCTGCCTCCTGTGAGGTTCTGACGAATCCTAACAAACCAGTTCACGTTATCGCATCCCCTCTAATGCACAGGTCTGATCGCACATTTGCAGAACGGAAGCAATCCCATTTAAAAGACAGTAGCAAAGTGTTTGTTACATTTGGTCATACCAAAACAGGTAAACACTAAGAGGGTATGACCTCTTAAGGCAACTAGTCCCCATGTTTATATTGTTACTCCTTCTATGAAACCATTTTTTGTCTTTTGTGAATGTGTCTTTTAAAGAACTTACTTTTTGACAGTTTAGACAAAATATTTATCACCCTTTTTAATTGTCTTTCATATTCACAATACCAGTTATCCTTAGAGGAGCTTTGTATGTTTTTAAAGTGTTTTTTCAAAGTGTTTCTTTAAGGTTGATATAGATTATTTTATACAGTAATGTTAATAAATTGCTTGTATTGTTTGTTTACTCTGCCTGTTTGTTTGATGTACTTTCAGTTTCTAAATGAAATAAAAGAACAAAATATTTTTCATGTTTGTCATTAAATAAACAATCCAGACAATAAGGGTATAATGTTTTATCATGAACTATATATATATATATATATATATATATATATATATATATATATATATATTTAGATAGATAGATAGAAATGCATATAGACATTTCACTTTCACATATAGAGGTCCACATTGAGTATATTACACTGTTATTTTTATTATCTTATATTCATATTATATTATGTTCATAATGGTTTACATAAAATAAGGGATTAAAATGATCTAGATTAATTTATATTCATATGCTACATTCACTACAGCACCACAATATGTAAATATGACACCATTATAATAACACATTGCATATTTTACTACACTGCTTTTGTTATATTCATAGTTCCAGCCCACTGCCAAGGAGACGTGTTCTGCCTGTCTGAAGCCTGTGTATCCTATGGAAAAATTAGTGGCAGAAAAACTTACACTTCATAAATGGTGCTTCTGCTGTAAACACTGCAAGAAAAAGCTGAGGTGAGAGATCAAGATGGGTCTGTGTTCACAAATTCAAATCAAAGAAATACAATCATAAACCCATTGCTCAAATCATTACTCAGTAAAAATATATTACATATAACAAATCATGGCATACAAATTATCAAGTAGTACTATATATATTTGATTCAAATCACCAACATGTATCAGACAACATATAGTGGAATGCCTCTTTTCCTTTCATTGCAGTATTCAAAATTATTCATCTCTTTATGGGGAGTTCTATTGCACATCCCACTATCAGCAGCTGTTTAAGCGTAAAGGAAACTATGATGAAGGCTTTGGCCACAAACAACATAAAGACCGCTGGCTCCTGAAGACAGAAACAGCCACACCTGAGATCAACACTAGCCGGGGAAGCCTGTCTAAAAACAAGGTGACTCCCAACATCAGCTCTGTGGCATCACCCACTGGCACTCTTGGTTCACCACAGAGAAGCAGGGACAACACTAGCCAGGGAAGCCTGTCTAAAAACAAGGTGACTCCCAACATCAGCTCTGTGGCGCCACCCACTGGCACTCTTGGTTCACCACAGAGAAGCAGGGACAACACTAGCCAGGGAAGCCTGTCTAAAAACAAGGTGACTCCTACCAGCAAGGTGACTCCTACCAGCAAGGCGATTCCTACCACTAGCTCTATGGCACCCCCTGGTGGTAGTCTTGGTTCACCGCAGAGAAGCAGGGACATGCCAAGTAAGGGCAGTGATGAGAACAAGAACAAGCTGAAAGTAAGTTGGCCTCCTGAGAAAAGGGATGAGAGAGGCACCTTAGCACTGCAAGAAAACTCACCCGGCGTACAGCACAAAACTACTGACAAACAAGATCGTAGCACTTTGTTCCGTCACAACACTGACCAAGTGCCAAAATTCTCAAATAAGTTGCCTGACACAGAGGTCACCAAAAAAGACCAATTTTCACCCGTAAGAAAGAATGACATGGCCCTTCCTGCTGCAGGAAGCAGGGTGATGGAGAGAAGAGCACAGTTTGACAGTGAAGTTGAAATGCATTCTCAGAAAAGTCAATCCCCATCAAAATACACAGGATTGATGTATAAACCTCACACAAGCATCGCTCCTCAAACCCCCAGAACCCTTCAGGATTACTCAGCTCCTATTAAGTCAAAGACACAACATTTTGTGTCCTCTGAAAAACCACAAAGTCCAGAGAAAGGGAAGAAAACTGTCCGATTTGCATCAGCCATAGAAACAGCAGGAGTTGAAAACAATGAAGATCAGGTATCAGATACAGAAAGCGAACAGAATGATGTGTTCTCTGACAAAGATCCCCTTCATAGCTCCATCACAGCGGTGAACACAGATTTGCACCCTGAACAGACAGAGGAGAACCAGACTGCCAACCCTTACGGTAACTTACACAGTGACAACATAAAATTCTTAGATGAAGGCACTCAGGAGGTATTTAGGTCAGGCAGTGATGAGGCTTGGAATAACCCTGATGCTGTGGTCAGTAAGCAGTCTGAGGTAGTCAAAGCTAGGAGGGAGATAGATAAGGACATTGTAATCCCCAGTGTCAGTAAGACAGATGATTTGACCATTCATAGTGAAACAGAGGAGGTCATTTCAACCAACCACAAAGAGGACGTTGGTAAGCTAGTTTCTTCTGAGGAAAGAGAGACAGATTCACCAATTCAAGAAATACAAGGAGATGAACTGCCACCTGTCATCAAGAAAGAACAAGGAAGTATAGGTAGTGTGTCAGCAGCAGGATCTGAGGTGCCTAATGGCCAATCGATGTCTGCTGAGCAATCCAATGCTAAAGTGAAACAGGAGAAGACCAGTGCTCCTAGAGGATCATGGTCTAAGGGAAAGAGCCCCCTCTCAAAACTTTTTTCCCCCAGCGCAAAAGATAAGGTAACCAAGAGCGAGAGTGTGGACAACAAAAAGTCTGATGGTAAGCCCAAAAATATCCTGGGGAAATTGTTTCAGACCTCGTCAGACATGAAAAAAGAGCAAGACCCAAAAGCTGGCGTTTTGGCTACTGAGAAAAACAAAGCTGAGGAGAACGGATTGGTAGAAAAGCACCATGATGGACCAGCACAGGACAAGGAAAATGAATCAAATACACCTTCAGCTCTGCTTACCACTGAGAATCATAGTGTTCTGGAACAGTCCTCAACAACCCAGAAAAGCCCAAATAATGAAAATGAGCCATCATTAAATGATTTCACCCATGAAGCTGGTGGTTTAGATCATGCAAATGTTCTCTCCTCGGATCTAGACAGACCTTTAGCTAAGGAGTTGACTGACCTGGCAGATGTCCCAACTTTAGGACTGTTATCAACTGACACAGAGCCCTTAGCAGTGGTGGATGATTTGTTTGGGGAAGAGCAAATTGGTCCAAGAGATGGGACAATGAGCAAGAGCAGTGATCTATTCGGGACACTTCATCAGGAAGTAGAAGGCACAGGTGACATTTTAGGGGGCCTGTCCACAGAGTCCTTTGAAGCATCTTCTTCTGACAACCCCCTTGGCATTACCAGTGCTTTTACAACAGGGGATCAGCTTGACATATTCAGCTTAACTGACACACCTGCCACTTTAAACCAAAACACCTCTCAGCAACAGGAGATGTTTGATTTCATGATGGATCCCAAGGAACATACACCTCAACAGGAAGCCTTTGATATATTCAGCTCTGACACTGTACCAATGCAATCCAATCCTGCAGTTGAGCTAAAAGCAGAGAATGGATCAAACCTTTTTCTTAACCCTCTCTCTGATGACCCATTTGCAGCTGCACCCCCCGCTGCTAACACTGGCTTGGCTGTGGATGATGCCCAAGCTCAGGCTGACCCATTTGATAGCTTTCTGACCCTAGGCAAGGAAACTACATATCCCCCTGTCTTGCAAGACAGTCTAGTCACTGATGACATATTCTCTACTACTCCCGGTGTTTCTCAGACATCAGATTTTGTGGGTGGGCTTCTGGATCCCATCAATGTGAGCTCAACAGAAACTAAGGAAGGTGCAGCTGCCAGTAACTGGATGGATGACTTGCTGAGCTGATCTAAGCAAGGTTGAGATGTTTATTTACCAAATTTTTTACAGATAGAAGCAAAACTACCTTTGTTTGTTTTGTTTGTTGGTGCGCTTAGTTCTGTACCAAGTGATTTTTTTATACTTTGAAAAATTATTCTGGAGAGAGCTGCAACTACAAACCATTGAATCATTATCATTTTATAATATATAATTTTGTCACTGAGATCAGATTTCCAGACACTATAGAAATGAATAATGTATTTACAGAGCACACCATTTTTGTGACTGTTTTTAATCAATTTATTCTTTAATCTGTCTTCACATTTAACCATATAGCAACAAGATAGGTAACACAAAATAATAATTGTAACAAATAATCTGATACACATACATATTGTTCAGTAAAGTAGACAGGCCTATTACAATCAATTACAATGTTTTGTGAAAAGCACCTTATATAATACAAAACTCACTCTGATAATCTTCTGTAGACAAAATAAAGTGGGAATGTAGTATAAACATCTTCAATAAACAGCACTTTGACAAACAGTTGAAGAATCATTTCATTTCAGAAACTGAAATGTTATCAAAACAGAATTGCTACAACTATAATGATTTAAAAAAAAATCTTGTTGTGTACTATTCTGTAAAAAGGCAAACAGCCTTCATTCATCGTATATGTACCTAAGTAATCACTGGCAATCTTCTGTGATTTTTGTAAAATCAAACTAGATTACCAGGCCCAGCATTGGCATTATAAATATGGAGATTTAAAGACAGTATAAACATCTACTACGAAATTCTACCGTTTCTAGTGGTCTGTTGTATTTTACTACAATGTACAACCACCTAACAGATTTAAAGGTGTTAATAATAAAATATAAGAAGTACATTTTAAGACCAACAGACTCTCATAAAATGTCTGATTATTTCGCATGACTCCATAATAAACTGGCATCCCATCCAGTATTGCATTAAAAATATAAAATGCCATGCACTTGCATGCACTTCCACAGTCTTTCCAGTCCATTCAAAGTGCATTGGACTGTAAATTATTTACTGTCTTTCCGGTGCAGCCTGCCCAGTTACATAATTTGGCCAGAAATGACCCATCTGAGCCTCAGTGTTCTGTCCGAAGGGCCGGTTCTGGACGGTAAGGTTGTGAAACACTGGTAGAACACCCTCTTCTGCCCCTGACATTTTGTAAACATCAACTGATCTAGTAGATGAATTTCTAATCCCGTCTTGGTACATTTAAGACACTAAGAAGGTTTGTGTGGTCATCGCTCAATAGATTCAGTAAATACTGAAATATATAATCCAGACAAGACCTAGTCTGTCTCCTCCATGATTGTCATACTTTAATTTGTACTAAGTAGTCCATTGTGTGATCTTGCACAACATGTTGGAAATACAAGATGTAAATGAGTAGACCTTTGTTTAGTTTACAAGTATTTTGTCTAATTTAACTTGTTTAAAATATAAATATAGACATCATTAAATTGTTAAGAGTGTATTAATGGATCAGTGCAATATTGTATTTTTTTACGAAATACATGTATCAAAAGAATATCAAATCAGGCATAGAGACAAGTGACCAAAAGGCTGTACAGAAAAACATCATAACAATAGTGAATGTAAGTTATTATTTAGATGATCCCAGTTTTGTGGAATTGTGAAAAATATAAAAATACAGGTTTAGGTTATGTAAACAAAATAGTGTGTGAATGCAATACAAAATACATGTGGTACATACCAATTTCAATAAATGAAATGAATTCAATTGAACATGCAAAGACATAATTACTAGATTTTGTCTCAAACACAATTGATTTAAAGTTTTGTAGCCATGCTGATTTTGGAATCCTCCAACATCTTTGGAGCTTCAAGCTTCTTGACCTTTATGTTCCTGTAAAGGCATAAACTGAGTTAGGGGGTGTATATAACATACCAGCACCAAAGAAAACAAGTTTAGGAGCAAGGCGTATTCACATAGACAGAGAGGGCCTTTTAATTTTGAGCTACAGTATCACAGTGTATTCGATTTGCTGCCTTAAATGGCATTTCAGAAACAAACTATATGGAGTAGGCCATCTGCCTAACATCCAAGTCCATGTCATTCACCTACTTCATACTACACTCCCTCTCCTAACTGTCCTGCCCTCCTCACCTCTTCCCCTCGGCCTCCTCAGTGGAGTCTGGCAGCTCGGTGCGTCTGGTCTCGGGCAGCATGAAGGCCAGGGCCCCTCCCGTCATAGACAAGCTGCTGAACACCAGCGTGGGGATGGTCCAGTGGAAGACCCCCAGCATGTTCACCACGGGGGAAAGCATGCCAGCCACACGAGTGGCCGTGGCTCCCAGGCCTGTGGCAGTTTGTCTGAAGAGATAGGGAGAGAAGAGGGAGAGGGAGAATGTTAATGTGAAAATTAGCAAGACAGAATGTTATGTCATGTAAGCATGTGACATAAGGTAAGCACAGACACAGACCTGATAGATGTGGGGAATAGCTCTTGGACATAAACATTGCAAATAGTCCCAGCCCAATTCATGAAAAATCTCCCAGCTGTAGCAAGGACAGTAACAGCAATAGCCCCATCTGAAAAAAAAAATCATTGGAAAACACTGCCCTTAGACAGACGTCAAGAGCATAACATAAGACATCCACAGGTGGCCAAGCCATGAGGTGTCACCAGTGGTGGGTGGCAGAAACTTAGTAAGCTATCCCTTGAAGCCTAAGGGTTCTCTTGCTAAGGAAATTAAGAGTAGAGATATAAAGACAAACATTAATAGTTGTGTAAAAAGATATTTACACAATGTTTTACACAATGCCACAATCACTGCCTTATGTTGCCACAGCCCTAAACAGGCTACTTGACATTCTCAGGATTCATTCTCTGATGGAAATGGAACAACCGATGGCTGTGATTGATTGGTTGACAATATGTGTGAGTGCTCATGACAACTAAATGCTCAATTCATAGGTTTCCCAAAAATCTGTCTTACACCAGAAACCAACCTTGTGGAACAGCGAGGATCATCATGCAGACGAACCCCCCCACCAGTAGGGTGGATATGAGTGAGGCCTTCCTGCCTGCCGCCTCCAGCAACCAGATGCAGAGGATGTGGGCAGGCACCTCCGTTATCCCAAATATGAACTGAGTGAGGAATATGCTCAAGCCATACTTTCCCACATTCAATGACAGGCAGTAGTAAGACAGGTTCAGTGCACACCTGTAGTGGAAAGAGATCATATGAAAGTGAGCTTGAAGGGTAAAAATGTTACGAAATGTTCGGACTGTTGGTTACAGTTTGTCATTAGTATAACCTCTTCAAAGCAGAAATTACAAGATGAAAAATTTACTTCAGCCTGAAAGTCATATTAATGTTGACCAAACAGCTGTCAAGATTGATATTTTCACTTTATGATCATGACTTATCATCATGAATTAATGTTGCACTAATTAGGGGTCTGACATTTCCTTTTATGGTGGAAGCGACTTACCAACCGACAACAATACTAAAGAAGTACTTCCTCAGCACTGACGAGGCCATTAGTGCTTTTATACCCCCCCTCTCCACTTTCTTCTCCTCTTTAAGCTGCAGAACAAAAACAGACCTTTAGTCACATTACGATGGTCAGATGACACCCTGGTTGATTTCTGTGGGTGTGCCGGTGGCAGGGTGCAAGAGACTACTGTGAAATTGTGTTTATAACCCTACAGCTGACCGGGGGTTTTCCATCTGTATCATCAGTAGTGGTGTACAGAACTAGATTTTAAGTGTTAACATACAGTACATGCAAATATTTAGGCACATGGAACACTTGGAACCATACAACCGGGGTGTTTAAGGCTAACTGGTCAATTTGTCCATTGCCAAGGCACACTAGGCACTACTGGCTTTGTGAACAAATGAATGCCTACTGTAGTGCCTGACTAGCAGAAACTCGGAAAAACCTTTAAAGCTGTAGCTATATAATTATCTGTAGTTAGGATGTCTTGGACTGGTTTGCCGTGTGACTGAGTGCTTGTGCAGTCTACCTTCTCTAACAGTCTGTCAGGAACGGTGCGTTTGTTGATGGCAGCTGCCTTGAGAATCAACTGCTTAGCCCTCTCAGTTTTTCCTCGGTCAAGCAACCACCTCGCCGATTCAGGGATGAACCTGCCAATACAATAAAAATGGCGAGGGCCTGTTAAGAGTAGACTTTATCATAAAAGTCAATGTGATATGTGAGATCAGGGAAATAATTATTTATACATACCAGATATAAATAGCCACAATTACAATGGGGGATCCCATGATAAACTGAGCAATTCTCCAGTCCCGAACAAAATACACGATACTAGCTTGAATGCACTGGCCAAGGCCCCCCAGTATCTGTGTTAGACAGGAGGCATAGGCACGCTTGGTCTTTCCAATCCATTCAGTGGCTGTGAAGGAATAATTAAGGTCGTTAATACGTAATGTGTTGTCTAAATTGTTATTTGCCCATATTACTGAGGGATATGAAAACATGTTTGACAGTCTTTTGCAACACAAGTGTTCATCTAATTTTTTTTTTTTTACTAAACCTACTTAAATTTTGCAGTTGAGCAGACATACAGACATGCAGACATTAATGGTTGGTGGTGACAAAGCATAGTGCCAGGTGATGAAATGATGTTGATGTAGAATGGATTTATATAACTGTACTGCCGATGCAAGACAATAACTCTTACATCACTGGGTTCAGTCACACGTTCAGCTTTATTTATGTGTTATGCAAACTAAGTACAACCAATCACCATACTCTGTGTTTGGTATAGCACATTATGTTCAAAGTCCTTCTGTTCTAGTGTGAATTCTCTCTTCTGTTAACTCATCACAATACTTTACCTAAGACAATGCAGTTTACACGGAATCCTCCATAGGAAACTCCCACAATGAACTGAGATACCATGAAAAAATAGAAATTGGGAGACAGGCCTGTCACGAATGTGAAAACGGCCATGATAGCGATGGGTATCTGTGTGGCCCTCTGTCGCCCAATCCTGAAACAAAGGAGATCAAATTAGGCTCCAAGTCGTTACTACACTGAAGAGGTGATGTCACAGTGTTTTGTCTTAATTTATTTAAACATAGTGGAAGCAAATTATATTCATTACCTCTAACATCAAGCTTTACATATGCAGTATTTCTTTAGTCTGCCATGTGTGCAGCACGTAAGCTTATTGTAAAGCTGTTGCCCAAACTAAACTGTTGAAATTACAATAGTTACGTAGCACTCACGATTCAGCGAAGGGTCCAAACAAGAGTGACCCAACCAGAACACCAGCCATGAACACAGTCTGTGCCAGGCCAACTAAATTTCCCTTATCACAGACTAGATCAAACTGTGAAACAAAACAGTGATTAAAATCATCTTTTTGAAATACCTTTGTACAAATACTGTACAAACTGGCATTGATATACACCACTGACATATATACGTATACATATTACATTTACAAACACAACAGAGCACATGCATTTAGGTGTATGCATTTATGGATACTGGTTATTGTAGGTGAGCATCTGAAGTAAACTACAGTTCAAATGGCAGGTGCAAGCTGGTGTTAACATGAGTGTCATCACATCAACTAGTGTAATTTAAAAAGGATTTTTAAAATTACGAGTTAAACACAGACCCGGCACTTACATCAGAGACTATTGAAGACGTGTAGAGAGAGTAGTCATGTACATAACCATTAATGCAGGTTGTCTCATTAAGGTCATTCTCTCTGATGGCTGAGAGGTTCCAGTCCACTGGGACAAACATGTGGCACCTTTTGAAGGACCCATCCTGGTGCCTGGGTAGGGTCAGATTAAGCTGCTCCTCCAGAGTCAGATTAGGGCCCACGGCTAAAATCCAGTCAGTGTTGCAGCGCTGGCCTTCATTGCCTTGATTAAAGATCAGGCTGGTGAGGTGGAACGGAAGCAGGGTGTTTGGGAAGCCGAGGCCGAACAGGATAAGTTTTTGGAAGAGACCGAAGTCTCCTATGGCCTCTAGTATCTCCCCGAAGTCTGCCATCGTGATGCCAGCAAGGGCTCCGCCACAGAAATCTCACAACATGCTTTGCCAGAGAAGCACCTTTAAACGATGTAAATTAATGGTTAACTTGACAATCGCTCAAATGAACCGACAGGTTCATGGTAGGTTTGTGCACTATTCCCTAGACAGGCTCCTCGAGATACAACTGCACTCCTGTAACCTACAATACCGTAAGTGTGGTTAATCTATGAGACAACATTCTTCCAAAATATTTAGAGAAGAAAGATGTAGGAAAGTAGGTGCAGACAAAGGGGTGCAGACAAAACTGTCAAACGTGAACTAATTTGCAGGGGAATTGAATGTACTTAATCTGGAGAATGTCTCAATCTGTCCAGTATAGCCATCAAGAAACAACAGCCAACAAGATTAGACTTTTTGTCTATAATAAATGTCATACCACTTAGGATAATTGCACTCTAGAATACTAGGGGTTTTCACATGTACGTACATATGCAGCTCTACAGTTTCATTTAATTCAGTTAAATCCAAATGTATAAAATCACGTTTGCTTTCATGCAGTCTGTTACCTTGAGTACAAAGTATCCCTTTGTTTGAGATGTATTTTATCAAACATTGATCCACATATCTCCATGAATCAGATTCTTTATAGTCATCATAAAGTGGAAAATACAGCCAGGTACATATGATCTGTGTCGCATATCCGTCCTAAATGCAGTCTAACAACATCTGCCCCCAAGGTGAGACAGGCTGTAAAGGCTTGTAAAACACCGCTTTTTTGTAGAAAATTACATAACAATGACACAGGACTACGGGAAAATGCACAGTCTGTGGCACACAGTCTTTGCCAAGAAACAAGATACCAGATACAGCGTGATCTAAATTAAGAACCGATGTCCCCAGACAGTTCCAGTAAACACAGGGTAAGACTCAACTTTTGAAAGTTCATTCTTTATTGAATATTATTAAAATAATTAAATGAACATGCATGAAAAACCACCAACCAAAAGACGGACCACAAAGTGAGGTGAAACAAAATGCATATTACAGTGTTGTAACACTGTCCTTGACACATTTGGATTTGGACAACAACTTCACTCCTTGTCTTTGAAAAACATCTCACTACTGACAGCTTCGAAGTACAGCCAAGAGAAAACATAGACATTACAACTGAGTTCAGTCGGTCCAGAGCACAAAGAGTGGGATATGGGCAGAGGCCATACATTCACCACTATTTATGCTGTTTTACAGTGAATGTAATAGTTTATTTTGGGTGGAACGCAAGTTAAGCTTGCTGACTTCATCTCACCCATCTACAGTTTGGCCCCAAATACTCAGCTAGGTCACAGAAAAGAACAAATCTAAGTAGCTACCAATTACAGTACCAAGGGGATTTATTTTCCCTACTCACAGATGATGTTGTCATCCAGAAATCTTGAGAGCCAGTGTACTGACTTCCAGATGGGTATCTTAGTGTGCTTGTATCGAGTAAGATCTGATGGGACTGCCTACTCTCCCTAAAGGTCAAACACATAAATACAAGCCAACTACCTGTTACCCACTGTTTTCTCTGGGAAAAAAAAATTGCGAATGTCATTAAAGTTCATTGGTGCTCCCCATTATATTAGGAAAGTGCAATACACCATCATGGCTTAGGCCAATACCGTCCCATATTCACACACTTAAAAAATAAATAAAATACAGTATGAGTGATATGGATAGTGGCAACTATTTTGATGTCAAAATACAAATCAAGTATTTAACTAAACTAAAAGGGTGGTCATTGTCTGATAACTAGGATTACGTCCCCATGTTCAAGACCAAAAGATAATCATGGTCATTGAGATATTTTACAAAGAGCCCATCGCACTTTATCCTTTTAACGACAAGACTATCATATTCAGCCTTACTGAGGGACTGTAATTTACCCAAGTTGACTGACTGAAAGTATATAAGGTGCAAACATTTTGTTTCTCAAGTGCTAAAAAGTAAGGCCCAAAAAGCACAATTTCCAATTACAACTAACCATTTCAGTCCAAAGTACTAAAAAGGAAAATGAGGTCTTGGCCTTTTTGTCTTTAAAAAAAAAAAACGACAGTGGACTTGCTTTCTGTGTTTCACTAAACCTAAACCACATCATGTCAATAACAACCCCCCCCCCTTAACATCAATTGCCACTGAAAACAAAGGCCAACTGTGAAACACTCAAATTTGAATATCTATATATGAAACCACAAAATTAACACCAAATGTCATTATTTACATACTAGCATAGTTTTTGATCAAGTACTTAGCAGCTGCTTGCCACATTCATAGGCTAATGTGTAGTTTGCATGCCTAGTGTGGGTGTGTATGTGTTTGTGTGTGTGTATACAGTTTCACATAAAAACACGTGATCATGTATGTCGTTTCAGTAACTACACATTTCCCCTTAAACCTCTAAAAATGGCCTGGCCCAAACAGCACTCAAGTTCAAGTGGATTTGACTATTAACTTGGAGTGTACTGCAGGTTGTGACAAGGTCAAAGCTGATCACAAGACTGGTGACTCGGCTCTGGCCCCATCTGGTGAATGTTACATGGACAGCACAAACACAAACATGAACTAAACACTCATAAGACAAATCAGCCTGTGGGATGCCATCACATGAGCTGTAACCTGGGTCGAATGGAGAGTGAGCACAACAAGGTGGATGACCAAACGAAAATAAAAAAGCGTAGCATATATCTGCTAAAAAAAGTTCATTGCCATGCCAGCTACCTCTTTAAAAGACTCCCTACACGTGTGGGGCCATTTTGTTTGGAAAACAATATGGTGCTCAATAAATACATTTAAAAAAGGAATTTTGATTACAAATTGCCATGGTTGCTGCACCATACTTTCAGGAATCACAGCTCTGGGCAGCTCTACTTATTTCTCAGCAACAGGCTTATTGCAGGGGGGCTAGTACTTGGAGCAAAACTGCGCAATCAGAAGAACAGGCTGAAGAAACAAGAGGAGATACAGCTGGACGTTCAGGAGAAAAAGCAGATGAGCTGCCAGCAATTTCAGATGTTAAATTAAAACCTGCTAAAACTACTAAAATGAGGTATTTGTCTTATTTGTTTTTTTAAAAACCAATTCAACATTGGATTTTCATGAATGACTCCTGGAGGTATTGAAGATAAAATTTCAATTTCAGTATTAAAACTCTAACTCTTACTAACAGCCTGACATACAGCCTGCATACAGTTACAAATAATTTGAGTAACTGCAATGAATTGCCCATGTTTCTACAGTACAATCTTTAGTTCTTCACTCTATAGAATGCAGTATGGGCTCCAGTACTTCCGGATTTCTTTCCTGGATTTCCTATGCTGCCAAGAGGTGTTAGTCAACATTCTGTTCCCACTTCCATTCATGCAGAGTCTGTGACTGGATCATGCAAATACAGACAAAAAACAAAAGACGGAATTGTGTGTATGCTTGTGGACATGGGGGAGTGAGGGGGGTGGTATGTGTACTACAATATACACTGGACTGTCGACGTGAGAATATCACTATCAATGAGAAACAAACAAACAAACAAACAACCAAAAAAAAAAAAACACAAAGTCTTCACTGTAAATTGATGACCACTTCCCAAATTAATTCTCAACATAGAGGTCAAGGTGTTTTTCATGCGCATGTGAAGATGTACAAGGGACTAAAGTACAACCACTGGCAAACAATTTACCACTAACATCCACAGACGACACCACACTCACTCCACTCTACATGACAACAACCACCCCCGACATCTCAGAATCAGTAGTACTGCTAAAAATAAGGCATTCTTTTAAACATGTAACATTTTAGGAAATAGGTTGAGATTGTGCAAGTGTTTTTTTTTCCTATCACCTTTTTAGCTCTTTTCTTCACCCGTTATAAACAAGAAACACCGGAAACAGAACATATCGAAATTGAGGAGTGAATGACGGTTGCGTCCAATGTACGTCAACGCTACGTAAACAACTCAAGTGCACTTCCTATGAAGCTCTGCACGTCACTGCAGTCTCTCTCTCTCTCATGCTTGACAAGGGCTCAGAATCCTGTGTGCTGACGGTACACTGTCCCCCCTCTTTGGCAGTAGTGGTTTTCTTTAGGCCAATGTATATCAATACTTTGCACCTCCACACAGCTTGGGCTGCTAGTGTTGCCATCCTTAACTAATACTCAGCTGGGCAAATCCCATGAGTTTGACATCATCTGGAAGTTCACAGTCTTCAACACCAGATGCCTGTGAAGAAAGACAGAAACAAAAGAACATACAATTTGTTTAAACTAGCAAGAGGATACGCTTACGGCCACAGAACTGCACTTCTATACTTCTACAGAAAAATTACTGCACAACATATAAACCATGTGACCATTACCAATAACAGTCATGACTTACCAGCTTGAAAGTGACATTTTTGTTGTTTTGAGGGTCATCGACGATCTTTTGCAAATTTGCAGCGACTGCAAAGGAGCAGAGCAGAGACATGCAAGTGTCTGTCAGTGTCAACATCAGCCGACAAGTGTGGAGGTAAATATCAACCCAACTAACAGCCACTTAACACACATCTGCTGCTATACTCACCAATGACCAGGTCCTTCCCATCCACCAGACCAGCAGTGACCAGCTCCTGAGAGACCCCATCTGCTGTGTCTAAGAGAGAACATGATGCTCAAGTTTAATATACACCACCACATTGCAAAAAGGCTCAACTAAAATCACAAGGGATAGCGCACACACACACAAAAAAAAAACATACCTCTTCCTGGCATGAATTCAAAGCGGATATCATTGAGTTCTTTCTTGAGATTTCTGCGGAACAAAGGATTCATCTTCATGAGCATCATTTTATATAAAACAATAAACACTGCTGCCTAGGGCTTTTGCATACTTACATCATGATTCAAAGGCCAATTGGTATATATACAAGCGCGTGGTGCTACCCTTTTACCAGCACAACTCTTCCGTGTCTGATATCTTTATTACTGTTCTGTAAGAGTTATTGAGGCCTTGGCAGGCGTGGTATTATAAAATGGCAGGGTGACCTACCTCAACCTCAGCACCAGGCTAATGGGCTGCTGCACAGCATCAGGACCAGGGGCAGCTGGGGCCTGGAGATTCACAACACAAACCAAGGAAGAGAGAGGAGAGAGAGAGGAGAGAGAGAGAGAGAGAGAGAGAGAGAGGCAGACAGAGAGAGAGAGAAACACAGAGAACATCAGTGAAATACAACTATCTGAGCGGGTTCTCTGTAGGCATATTTGGGTGAGTTGTGTCGTGTTTGGGTTGGAAAGGGTGTGGAGTGGAAGCAGTGCCAGCAGGCTGACCTGAGAGCTGGTGGCTACTATCGTGGCAGAGTTGGGCTCTCCTCCTGGCTGGCTCTGGGAACCATCCGCCGACACAGGGCCCCCAGGCTGTAGCAGAGTCGACGGAACTGCTGGAAAGATCTAAACCACAAGAGAAATGTTGTTCAATCTTTACTGTTGTGTTTCAGGAGACCTTTCACATCAACACCTTGAGGCATGCAAATTCTGTGCTTACCTCTGTGCTTGGAGGCTGTTCTTTCACTCTAGGTGACTGGAAAATACAGAAACACACCACAGTAAAATACTAGACACACCACCAGAAGAAGAGTGATTAACTATCAGACAGATATGACACAGCAAGAGGTATACATTGCCTCTTTACAATACATATTCGGGTTCCAGTGTGCGTGTTGTAAAGTGCTCTTACCCTCATAGCGGCGACTGCGGCCTTGCCCTCTTCGCTCTCCACATCCAGCTCATCATCACTCCACTCCCACTCCCCATCCTCAGTCTTATGCAACCTACCGCTAGAGCCAGGAACTCGCCGTACCTAAGAACATGAACATACACACACACACACACACAATAACTGAATGTCTCTGAAACCTGTGTAAATAATTAACCCTTTAATGTTGGAAGAACACTTAAGAGTAAGGATTCAAAACATGCAAAAGTCATGGAATGATGACTACTTGCACTAAAAAGAGGCTTTAAATATTCTGGCTTCTCCTTCAGTATTATTTGCTTTATTGTCACCTTGATGTCAAAATGTAAACAGCATGATGGGGAGGACTGTTTAAATAGCAATTCTAATCGAACAAGGACATGTATTGGTCAATTCACAGATCAAACACCTGTTGTGCATTTTGCTGTTAAGCTCCTTGTTAGAGAACAAGAAGATGTGCAAAAAGCCTTGAAACACGGAACTATTGGACATGTGCATTCAAAAGTTTAGAGAAGATCACATTACATTTATCTGTAAAGGTTATAGTGCATCTTAGGTTCATCCTGAAATTTCACCCAAAAGCCAAATATTCCTAACTTTTTGTGAGTAGTGTACATTTAAGAGGCTGTTCTTACCTTCTTGGATCTTTCTGCTATCGTTGGCGCCCGCAGCAACAGCTTCTGATGTAAATACTCGTGATCCTGTAGAGAAACGCAACTGTTATGTTTACTTATGTACTTATTTGAAGTGAGGTGTTGTGAGAGGTGGATAAGTGCCAACTGAGTCTATTCTAAATTGAACACATAATTTGTGACGTCAGAATTGCAGAATAGACCCAACCTGATCCTTCCATTCAAACTGTACCAGCAGGGCCTTGTCAAACTAAACACTGCCCTCTACAGGGCAATCTGTTGCTACACAACACATACAACATACAACACGCACCACAAATCTGACAAATCTGTGTTTCACTTCTTCCTTATTTCTTTGAATGTTTGGGCATATATTCACAAATCTCTCTCTTTCCCTCTCACACACATACACCCTACAATAATAACCTAATAATAACACGTACCTTTGCTTTTGTGAAGAATTTGTGCTTCAGCAACTCAGCTGCAGTGGGCCTAAGGGGAGCATGCAAAAGAAAAAGTTAAGGGCAGGTCAGAGCACCACCGCAGATAAAGGCTAGCGTCTGGGCTGAGGCCTGGGCTACACTACGCTGCAGTCATCTACGTCTGACGTCTGGAACATCTGACAAGTGCTGGGTCAGCTGTAGAGGTGGGAATCAGGAACAGACCTTAAACCGTTTTTTTGTTTTTGTTTTTTAAAGAAGATCTAGGACAGCAGGTCTACGGTTATTTAACCTGTTTGCCTTGAGCCACTATTTCTAGTTGGCATCATGAAACTGTATGTTTATGATTCGACACTGACCCTGTTACATGGGCCTGTCAGCTTGACCTAGGATTCCCTCTAAAGTGACTGCATACTGTAATGAGACATACTGTGTTAAACAGTCTATGATAAATTATTCATGATCCTGACTGGATGTCTCTATTACAGTCAAGTCTTTTCGGCTAAGTTTAAAGTAGACAACACACTCAGCAAAACTGTATGAGTGAGAACATCTGCAGGCCTCAAAATTCATTCATTTATTTAGACAGTCATTTAACATCTAGAAGAAAAACCTCTTCTCCTGTACCATCCCAAAGTAATTGTGCATAGTCAGCCCTGGCATGTACCTTTTTTCGGGGTCCTTCTGTAGGCACAACGAGATCATCTTGCGGAAAGATTTGCCGTACTTCTTAACCATCTCCTTGTCCGTGACACCAGTCTCTAGGCATGGAGGGTCGTTTTGGAGTGTGAGCATGAGCACCTGCGAAAAAAAAAAAAAAAAGTTATAAAAGCATGTCTAGAAGAATTGTATTGACCCGTCAGACGGACCCGTCAGTTCACTCACCTTCATGGGGGGGTACTTATGGTAGGGCGCAGCACCTGTCGCCAGCTCTATCGCTGTGATCCCGAAGCTCCAGATGTCAGCCTTGAAGTCATAACCCTTCACCTACAGACAAGAAGGCAATGGTTATCACACCGCTCTACTGAGACAGCCTGTTATACATGTACCTTTCAACTCACCCAATGGGTTGTCTGAATATTACTGGCAGACATATTTGGAAGCTAAGAAAACACCTGCTTTGTGCCAAGACCCGGAGGCCAGAAGTGATTCCCAGTACATCACAAACTGGTTCATTTTTGTGGAAATCATGGTTACTCAAGATTTTTGGTCAATCACCATAAGATATTTGAGTAACAACGAATACATTGGTCAGGCACTTAATAAAGTTGACTGATCAAAATACTAAATCTTTGTTGCCCTGAGAAGTAGGAAGACAATAGCAGATATAGAGGTTAGAGGTGATCTGGTATTAGACAGTGTTGAAGTGGAGTCGTAAAGTCTTGCATTTTTCCAACACTCACTTTAAACGGTGAAATGAGCTGGTGGTGAAGGATGGCCTGCGTTCAAAACTGAGACATAGCACCAGACAGAGGAGAAGACCATTGTTTAAATGGGCATGGCAGAGCCTGTTGGGAACTTTTCATATAAACATTGACTAAGGCATTTAAAAGCTTCACGGAAAGTACACCTAGACTGCAGACACGCTTGGAAGGAGATGTCTGCTTTTTTAATTGCCTGTCATTGTCAAACAGGAGTCTGTGCTGGAACAAAAGTCTCGCACCAACTTCCTTATAAATTTGCTGAAAACATGTACTTGAGCTACAGTGATTCAGCCTTCAGCGTGGCTTTAGTCTTTCTCTGTCACTGTTTAGCCAATCGGGTTTGCCTGTAAGGCAAGCCAAAACAGTACAACTATCAGGTGCATTAAGGGGAGCACAAAAATGTTGTGATACCTGATCGCACTCGAACAACCCACCTGCTCCATGACCTCCGGCGCCATCCAGCACGGCGTCCCAACAAACGTCTTCCGCACTTTGTTCCGAGTCATGTCACCACCCGTTGCTAAAAAGGCACTCACTCCGAAATCTGGGTTGGGCGGAAAGAAGATTGAAAAGGGTTACAGTTCAGTACAGTAAGCACAATGCACTTTACTCAACAGTGAACAGAAAATGTATGCACAACTGCTGAATAGGCTGCAACTGTGTACATGTAACACATTTAATATCCACAAACCACACAAGTTCAACACAAAATAATACGCATAAGCTGTATTAAGTAAAGAGTGCTCATTTATGACTGTACCATCAGTTAGTCCTGAGTCAGTGGTTTCACAAGGGATGCAGAAAGTGACTGATGAATAACATCGTGGGTTTTAGTAGCCTACGCATTGCTTACATTAAGAGTCAGCAGCTACTCAAGAAAACTGACCTGCAATTTGCACTGACCCATCATCCCCGAGGAGAATATTTCCAGCTTTTACATCTCTGCAAAAAATATAATAAATAAATACATACATTATCAACATGTTGAGTGATGACTTCATGTCATGCTCCAAGGTTTTAACTTAAGTTCTGCAATTAAACATCCTTTTTTGCCATCTTAAAAACACTTAAACAAGGTAACGGGGTTATTGTCAATGATCTGGCAATGACACAAGCACCTTGCATGACATGGGAGCTAAATGTAGTCGTTGCAGGCCTGTCCATACGACAACACATAAAATCCTGGCCTTCTGCATGACTGTCTCAGTTAAGATTTTACATTGTGGAATGTGTAGTTGTATAATACAATTCTCATAAATTATTCCACAATGTATAATAAATATTTAAAGTTGCATACCATAGTGTTCATAACAGACAAAAGTATGTAATTATTACAAGGTTTGCAGTGTTTTTTAAACTCCACGATTGTAATGCAGCACAACTGAATTTGCGCACAGCCCTGGCTCAGTAAATGTGGACTTAGCTAAAGCTATACAATATTGTTTTAAATTGCCTCTGTCAGGCCACTGGGTGAAACAGATGTGACTCAAGTGGCTACAGTTGTTTAATGTGCTTATGCATCTGCTTCAGATCTAGAACCAACAGCGGGTCCAGAAGACAAGCTGCAGCAGAGAGCTATCAGCCACACACTGGCCATCACAAGATTCTAATGGTACTAAAGAACAGAACCAGGGTTGTTGTATCAACCAATACAAAACCAGCTAGTACATGTCTTGACACAAAAATCATGTCTTTTGCCCAGAAGTTAAAGAAGAGTTAAACTTGTATTGAACAAAAAAAACCTAGTCAATACAAGGACAGATTTTATGCTGTGCTGAGGCCTTTGTCATGAATGTGTACAGTCTTGTTTACAGTCAACTGGCTGCTTTTTTTTCCTAGTCTGCAACTCCTGCACATAAAAACACAAGTCACCCAAATTGCCATGCTGTGGATGCCCCAGACCTGCCATACCTGTGAATTTGCCCATTCCTGTGCAGGTAGTCCAGTCCCTCCAGGACCTCTTTGAGGATTGTGGCGATACAGGCCTCGTCCATCACACCCGACTTATGCTCCCCCCGCGACATGATGTACTTGATGAAATCAAGAACCGAGCCTGTGGCAGATGGGGAAAAAAAGTGAGAGCTGTTACCTCTGCGCTGCAGGATTTATTCTCAGGCACCACACTGTAATGCTTCCTGGGAACCATTCCTCTCTGCTGTGACAGCAGGAGGAAACTGCTGTGATCAACAGGCTAGAGAAGTCAACACTTTCTGCCTCTCAAAAACATGTTACAAAAAATGGTGTCTTGTGCTTTCTTGTACCTTAACCAGGGCTCGCACCAAGTCAACCACCAGTGTTTAAGTCAGGGAGGGAAACTCACTACCAAGTGAACTGCAAGCAGAGCCTTTCAGCTTAATCATAAATATTGTGTAGTAACAAGCTGGTTATGGCTACAGGGGAAACAAACTGCTGATGGGTGTGCTGGGGATGGGGTTGAAGCTACTAAAATCAGTCAGACATTTAAGGTCACAGTGTATATTGACCCTGTCAAAGAGGACATTTATGAAATGTATGTAACCGTGCAAAACCATACACACACACACACACACACACACACACACACACACACACAAATGGATGCGCAAGCACACTGCACTGACACACACACACACATAGGCAAAAAGACAGCTGTCATTTTATTCCATGACAAATGCCAAAGCAATTAGATCAGAGAGAGAAGCTGCAGCAGACAGGTCAAAGCTGGAGGGGAATGTTCTTACTTTTGGTAAGGCTTCCATTCCAGGCAAAGACCCAGCTTACAACTAACTGAGAAATTCATAGGATTGGCTCGTTTTTAATAAAGATGTGTGCAGAATAGGGCCTAGGCTAATTCTTTATCACTGTTTTTGTCCTTAATTGGAATACGCACTTCACAGTAAAAATGCCTAGTTTTTTTTTTTTTAAACTGAGTATTATAAAGCTGTACTCCTGAGGTCTAAAACCTAGCCACAGAAAAATAACAAAGTCCCAGCAACAGACTCTTTTGAACAACCAAGCTTTATACATTTTTGCACCATCATAGTTCTACTGATCCACAACAGAGACATTTACAACCACTGAGTGAAACAGGTTTTTTCCCTATGAACTCTTATGCAGATGTCCGCAGAGGCTTGTAAGATCTCTGCTGCACCAACTCAGGGTGGAGACGCCTTTTCTTTTCAGAAGACCAGTCCCTTCACAAAGTAAAATGAAGAGCGCTATGGCTAGGGGTGAGAGCATTTACCCCCCAGCCTCACACCCGGATGTCTGGGTAGCAAACATCCATTTTGACCAAAACGCCAAAGAGCCTGGCTCCTTGGAATGGCAGTCAGAGTGCCATCACTACAGTTGAGGATGCACTCTACCACAAGCACAATAAAAACCAAACCGAGGTTCATAAAATAACCTTATGCAAGTCTTTGCAAGTCTTGTTTAATCTTCCTCTTACAATGTTTAGTTATATCTAAAAACATTGTTAGCCAATTACTTTTATTTGCAGTGTGTTGTTTTTTAGTATGCTGTATGTCGCTCTGCAGAAATGAGTCTGCTAAATACTACAACCACAACCGTAAGGCCAAAGTGATATTCATAAAGGAGACATGGGTGTGCTCCTTTTAACCTACCCAGCAAAAGAAAAGGATGGGGGAGCCCCTTACCTCCACTGAGCAGCTTCATCACCAGCCACAGCTCATCCCTCACCACAAAGGAGGTATAGTAGGACACGATGTTGGGGTGGTGACACTGGCTCATAGCCTGGATCTCCTTCTGCATCGGGTTATAGGGCAAAATGGGCTTTTAGACATGTACTTTAGCAGGACCACCAACGGTCTTACTTCACCATTTATGTTCAAAATAAATGCATATGCATTTGCTTCTGCTTCAAATTTAACAATTTAAGAAAAACACCCTCTGATGCCTGCAAGGCTTACTGGTGTGTCAAAAACATAAAATGAGCCTGAGCCTGCGTAATTCAAACTCATGCCTTGTTCACCAAGTGACACTGAGATGTAATGCCGGACTCATCTACTTAGGCAGCATCAAGCCAACTGATGATTGGCAAGTGAACCAAGTTACATCATGAACCCATAATTTGGCAAAAAGAACCCTGACTAAGGTGACAGGTTAGGGTTATTCCAGGGCTGTCCTTACATAACCAACATGGCAACATCCATTGGTTGACATAAATGTGACAATTAACACCATGTGTGGCATGGCCATTCTGAATCTACACAGGAGGTCTCTACTGTGCAGTACTTCAACGCCTACAATTACTTACAACTCTTTAACAAGTTCGTAGGAGTACCAGCACTGATAAATGATGACAACTTACCAGGAGCTCGTCCATGCTGGTCTGGCATTTTTCCAGATTAATGCGTTTGATGGCCACCTTCTCCTTCCTTGGCGTACAGTATGCAGCCTGGACCACAGCTGTGGCACCACTCCCTGCACCAAGCACAGACATGATATGATTAAAGGCATCTCCGAGGCGCACACCCATACACAATTCGAAAAGTCACCATCCAGACAGCACGTAACCTAAGAAAAAGTTTCTCGTGGCTATACAGGACAGCTAACAGGCAATGTTACTGCCCTTTTGCAGCCGGGCAGCAAAACTTTCGTACATTCATTGCGATGGAACTACGTTAACATCTCCAGTTTAGTCGTGTAACATGTACACTCAGTTTGATTCAAATTAACTCTCAAAAAGTACAAACAACAAAGTAAGAATGGGGCATTACACTACTACACTTGTATTAACCTAATGCGGTGTAACGTAGGACATCATTGGAAAAGACTAAACGCATTCTAAGTAAAAGCGCTGAAAACAATCTGTTAGCTGGCTAGCCATAGGTAAAAAGGTGACATAGTTTAGCACTATGTACAGAATTTAAGAATCATAACAACGGACCTCGTGTTAGTTGGTTCAAAAGGCCAAAGGTAAAAGTGACAGCTGTGCTACTCTAAATCAATATAAATGTTATAGTTTGAGTATGGTATGTTGACGTTGGTTTAACGCGCTCAAACTAACACGCCAATATATCCCGGCTAGCTAGCCGACAAGCAAGCCGGTTCGTTTAGCTTTTCAATCTATGCTAACTCTAGCTTGCTAACATTGGCAAGACCTATCACATAAGCCAACGTTTCCTGCCGTTACTCCTCTAACTCTTGGTACCTACATCTGTGATCATTCGCCTCTGTTGTGGAAAACCCGGCATTATCACTGGCATCATACAGTTTACACTCTGATTTGAAACGGCGCTCAAAACTCGAAGGAGGGGCACAGTAGCTACCTCCTACCAAAGGTTAGCCCCTTACTGAACTCATTCACCGCTGAAATACCCGACCGGCTGGGTCCGTAGCTTATCACTGAACCGCTAGCAAGCTAACTTGGGTGACAAACCAGCCTCATAGCAAGCCACAGCAATTACTGAAGATTTCTGGTACACATACAAGTCATGACAGACTTGCTTTTACTGCTTAATCAAAAAACACTAATCATGCATCATTAGAAATCACCGCCACCTCGCTAGGTAACGAGCCAAGGGGCTAAGCTAACTTAGCTGCTATTAACTAGTCATACCTACCGATAACCTCTTTAAGCACATAATCATCCTTGTCGATAGACCAACTTTGGGGGCTCGGTTCTTCCGACATGTCTGCAGACAGCGCTTGTGTTTTGCTTGCTATGTTGCGTGTAAGTACGCTGTTAGACAACAGTTTCCTTACAAAAAACGACTATTTCTGTAATGGCATCCAGGGTAGTGCGGCTTCACTTAGCTACAGTGTTTTCCACGGCCCCTGTCAACCCAAACTTTGCCACCAGCGCTGTATTCCCCGCCTTACGTGTCTACGTGTGTGACAACGACATCTTGAATGAGGCAACCTCTGCTAGTGATTTGCCAGTGGAAAAAACTGGGCGTCCAGAATACAAATCATCTAGAATGCAAAAAGTAGATATGTAGCCTATGGGTGTTTTTATATCGATCTAATATATGTCCATTATAATGCACTTTAATAATCTATGAGAAGCATTTTTAATCAGCATTTCAATCATATAAATGGCGATTGCTAACGTCCATGTATGTAAGGTCACGTTCAACTTCGTCGGGAGCTGTCGGGGTATGGTGGACAGTGACACATTTTTCAGTGTTGGTTCTGTAGCCTGCATTACCAATAATGATCTTATAAATCTAATAGGCCTTATTAAAATGCAGAATTGTGGCTTTAATTTAGTTGGATGATCAAAATCAGGTATAAAAATGTTAGGAACTCCAGTCGTTTTTGTAGATCAACAATCAGTCAAATGAGCTAAGCTGTAGGCCTATGCCCCTTCTTTTTTGAACTCGTTTAATTTAGACATATTTCACCTTTCACTCAAAAGGCTTCTTCAGTTTTGACCTGATGCGGAAGAACCAGGAGCTATAAGCAAACCAGAGCCATAGGGAGAGATCTCTACACTGCGCTTATCAAGGTTTTAAGTGACATATGAACACTGATGCTGAATAGGCTAGTGCTTTTAGATTCCACTGCAGCTTTGGCACTGTCAACAAGATTACTATACACAGGCTAGAACAGGGTTGGGTTGGACTCTCTGGGATAGTTTTAAATTGGGTTAAGGCAATTCCAAGTTACTTCCAAGACAGGAGCTTTTTAGTGATTGTGTGGGGACTATGCATTCCCCTCATCACCCCTTTGCTGTGGTGTTCTGCATGGATCCATTTTTGGGCCACTTATTTTCAGTCAGTGTATGCTCCCACTTAAGAACAGTGTGATGTCATATCATAGCTATGCCTACGATACCCAAGTCTAACCCTCACTCCTAGTGGCTATGGCCCTCTCCTTACTGCTTCAATGCATTGATCAAGTCGATCAGGATGTCAATGAGCTTTCTGCATGTCAATAAGGGCTAAACAGAAATAATTTACTTTAATTTGGGGAAAAGGAGGAAAGACTAAAGACTGTCCTTTATTCTTGCCTCTAAGGTTCTTCAAGTGAAAGACACAGTTAGATAAACTGATTTTAAAGTGTTGCTGCTTATCTACAAGTCCCTATAAATATTTATTTGACATGCTTCAGCACTAATCTCCCTTTTGCAGTGCAGAGCCACGCTCTGTAACATTGAGGTCCATGGCAGAACCCGAATTTCATAGAATATTTAAAAGCCTTATTATTCTTACAGAATATATTTAAAATGGTGTTAAATTATTGGATACTGTGTGTGTGTGTGTGTGTGTCTGTGTGGAAAACATTTCTAATGTTTGAGCCCAAATAGTTTTATTTTGTCTGTATTTTACTAATTGAGGTGGTTGGAAATATTTTCCCTAACAGACAAAAAAAATCCACTGCAGCTAATTTGGTGGTAGTCAGCTGGGCCCCTAGATGATGGTCACAATGAGTTTGATTTTGTGGCTTGCTTCCTGATTAAAATGGCCTCCAGTATTTTTAATCAACCTGGCTGTAAGGTTAAGTCTACCCTATCCACTTTTTATGCACTTGAGCTGTTACAGAATATTTGTTGTTACATTGTACAAAAATTCTGTCTAATTTTAGGGTTGTCAAATAGACCAGGCAGTCAGAGAAAACCAGGTGTTATATTTTTGGTGGATTTTGACTTTACACCCGAAGTCCCTAATCACCTTTAGGTTGCGTTGTGTTTTTCGTTGGTCAAGATAGAAGTCTGGACTCGTTGTTGCTTTGGATCAGGATCGGTGATTTATTACAAATAGATGGAATAAAGAGAAAATGAAATAAACTGATGGTTACAACACTCTTCCACCTTCACCGCAAAGTTCAGGCAGGCTCAGCTTTCTGTAAGATGTTGTCTCTATGCTGGTTCGATCTGTCTTCTTCGGGACAAGACAACGTGAGGTAGATATACTCAAAACACCAATCTGTCTAAACAGTGGAAAATAACTAGAACAGTTTCTATGTCTAGCAGGGCATACTTTGTATGAGCATAGTTCATGGACACTCGTAGTGCTTAGTTTAGGATAGAATCAACATTCTAATAACCCAAATACATGCATCTACTAGGCCCTGCACCTGCGCTCGTTCATGTTATCAGTTACTGGCCTGGCGCCAGCTCAGTTTAGTCTAGCAGTCTAACACAGACCGTTACTGCACAGAGAGAAAATCAGGGTACGGTTGAAAGCTATTCATTTGACAGAATACAGAAAATCATGTAAAATTCTACACAGGTGACAGGTACTTAGATGTTGTGGTTCACAGACCACACCTGGTCAGTATGCTACCGGTATGTAATGCATTTTTGAAAATTAAAAGACTGCTGTACCCCAGGATTTAGAAGTTAAACATGCTGTATAAGTGTATTATAAATAATGCTGGGATAAGATGACATTTTTTTCATAATCTTAGCCTTTAATAACATCTTTGTAGTCCACCCTTGTTTACAGGGGCACTGTTGTTTAAAATGAGGACCCTTAAATGTAGGGCCTTTGGAAGTGCCCAACTTTACTGTATGGCACATTCACCTAGCTTGTATGTATGACAGTGTGGCGTTATCCCACTACCTACTTCGATGTTTGTAAGGAGGGAGATTTGTTTCTAGTGTTTACACCCGACAGCATGAACTAACATGTCTTTTAGTCACCATCTTGGCCTACTGGTTTGATCACATTCCATAAAGAGAGTAATTCAAAATTTAAAGGAACAGGCACCTGTGGTAGGAGCCAGGGTTATTTCAGGGTAGTGAAATTACAGTTTTGCACAATTGTTTAAGCTCAATTTTAAAAACTGGGCCCATTTTCTCAGAACACTACACACAGTTAACACAACCATACACCCAATTGCAATTTTTACAATTGTTTAAACTCAATTTAAAAAAAACTGTGCTCATTTTCTCAAAACACTACAAACAGTTAAAAACTGTTTTTTACAGTTGTATAAGCTCAATTTAAAAATGGTGCTCATTTAAAAAAAACAAAACTACAAACAGTTAATGCAACCACTCAAACAACAGAACACTCCAGATCTATTGCAAAATGATATTCTTCTTTTAAAACTTGTTGCCAAATCTCACACACATAATTCATATGATCTTCTTGTATTTCAGTGAGTTACACACTGTGGTAATCAATCCTAAACACGTGGTAAAATTCTGACTTTTCTAATGACATAATCTGGGTAATGATGAATATGACATAAATACTTCCACGAAGCACAACACATGACTAATACTGTTAACTAAATATAATTAAATGTATATATTTTATACTTTCAATGCAAAATCAGCCAATATGCACACATATTTGTTTGTTGCATGGTTGTATATTACATAAAAAATTGAAACAACCATTTCTACAAAGAGCCATCTTACAGTAACAGTAAACACAGTAAAACATAGTAAAGTATTGTTGGAGAGAAAAAGTTGCTGTAAGGATCATCTCTGGCTAATTTGGTGGCATGTCTCAACCTAGGGTTTTCAAGGTAGTCAACCAATGTAATTCGCATGTGATCTGTTTAGTCCTTATTTTCTCTGTCCATGCTCTCCTCCAGATGTACCTTGCAGTAACAGTATTTACCTCTTCCTTTTGTTACCCCTCACTCTCATGCTAATCTTCACTGTCCCTCTTTCTCTTCCTCTTGCTACAACATTTCTATTCAGAGTAACTCCCCTATTTTCTATTGTAACATAAAAAACATAAAAAACTGAGACACAATACCCAGACCTATAGTATATAATGCAAAATGATATTCTTCTTACAAACTATTCACTTATTGATAAAGATGTTAGTTTGTTGCCAACTTGCACACATGTGTTTGAGTGAGTTACACACTGTGGTACTCAACCCTAAACACTTTTATTCAGATGGCTTAAGTACACTTTTAGCACAACTCTACACACAAATACAAAACTTTTCACCGAATTAGCAGAACATTCTAGATACCTTGCAAAAGCTAATACATCATGTTTAACTCTTCAAACCTTTGTAAAAACTTTCTTGTACCAAACAGTTTACAGTACACAAACACAAAATGTTTGTTTTCAACTGCTAACACACATTTTCAGAGTTCTCTCTGTTTTTTCTCAAACTCTACACACAAATTCAACTAGTGTAGTGTTGTAATCACTGTTAGTCTTTAAGCATTCAGAAAATAACTGTAATACTAGAAAATAACTGTAATCTGGATTTCATTTGTTTCAGAAATATTAATAAATGACATGAATACATTCATAACACACAGCACAGGACTAATACTGTTATCAAAATATATTTAAACTGATAAATATTTGTAATTGCAATGCAAAATCAGTCATTATGCACAAATGTTTGCTTGTTGCATGGGTATATATTAAAATTAAAACGATCATTTCCACAAAGAATCATGTATACACTAAACACAGTAAAAGAAAGTAAAGTATTGGAGGCAAAAAGCTGCTGTAAGCATCATCCAGTTTGGTGGCATGTCTCAACCTATGGTCTTTAGGGTATTCAACCAATGTCATTTGCATGTAATAAATTTTGTCCTCTGTCCATGCTCTCCTCCTCCTCTTCCTTTTGTTACCTCACTTGTCTTTCAAGCTCACTCACCTCTTTACTGTCTCTCTCTCTTTTCCTCTTGTCCTCTTGTTCTTGTTCCTCTTGTTTCTGTTCAAATCAGGGTAACTCCCTTGTTTTTCCATTTTACAGAGTTTAAGCCTGATCACTGAGTTTTGCATTTTAGCCCTAAGTGGCTTGACATCTGACGATTCTGTTTAAACTATTCATGAATGTAGTGTTTTTAAACACAGTTTTGAAATGGCAAAGAAGTGACATAATGTTACATTTGCATGTCTAAGGTAAACAAAATGTGCATTTTAGCTTAGCATGTTGCAAATCACTGTGTGTAGTATTTTGAAAAGTGTGAAGCTGAAAATGTGCTTACCCCTGTGCAAACCTGAGCGGTTGTTTTGTTATATGAGTGTTTTTGTTATATGAGTGAAATTATTGGAAAGTTTTTTATTTTAGTGTGTAAGCAATCATAAAAAAAACTGTGTATTCATGTATTGAACATATGAATGACAGTAGTTAGTAATGGGATGGCTTACCATTATGTGCATCATTGTATGCAGCTGCTACTACTTTGGAGTATACTCTATAATGCTAGTCCTCATTTAATATCAGCTAAGGTGTCCTTGGCCTGAAAAATGTGGAACCTCTGAACATTTCTGAGAATGTTTGTCACTTTTAGGTACCAAGCATGAAATAATACAATAATATAATTTTTATAAAATATTTTTTAAAAATTATGAAATAATTTCTTTATGATGAAAAACTTTTTGTTTACATTCTGTCACTTTCTTCTCTTTACATGCCTTTATTCAAATTACTTTACTAGCTAATTGTATACACAGTCCTCTGCATAGCTTATTTGAATTGCATGTGAACTGAGAATGACAGCAGAGATTCATGCTGAAATTAGCACTCAAAAAGTTATATTCTAAAATGTAAACATTTATCACATAATTAGACATCAACCACCCTTGTTAACATTCACATAGAAATCTGGGACAAACCAGCATGACAATCACACACATCAGCAACGCACACCTGCATGACCTTCAGCACAGTCCTGTCCTTGGAAATGGATGCTGGTGCATTTAGCACACAGTGCAGGATTTGGAACTGTAAACCCGGAATTTAATTGGTAAGCCAGCAAGGAAGATAAAACCCCATTGGTGTTGCTAGTATGTCTCGCACTGTGTTGTAGAATGGGGAGAGGTGTTTACTCACTTGCTCTACACTTGCAATGACTCAAACTTGCAACCTTGGAGAATGGAATGTAAGGTGGCATACTAGCAAGGAGACTACACCCCATGAGTGCTTGTGTCCGTCACTACTAGTATGTCTCCTGAGGTGACAGGCAGTGAGGTCGCCTACAGCACAGCACTACCTGTTGGTTATGGTTACAGGTGCTGCCTAAGTGCAGCTTAAGGGGTTTGCTTAGGCCCCTTCTAAAATGTGCTGAGACAATATGTAATATTACCAGATCAGCTTTTGATGGCTTTGTGTTTGTGTAACCTCTAAAAAGTAAAAAGTAAAAGCAGGACTGAGGTTAATGAAGAATCTTGGCAATTCTGGAGAGGCCCACTCTCACCAAGCTTGGACCCAGGAGGTGGCCTTAGTCACTGGATGCTGGTGCTTGAAAACTGCCTTCTCTGTTTGGGCTGCTGTTGGGAGTAGTCTGACGATGCTAGCCCCTGTCTTCCTGACCCGGCCCCCAAGACAAAGTACCTGCAATGTTAAGGAGATGGCTAGGGGGCTAATGACAAAACCTGTGTTCACTGTGGTCGTTCTTCTTGCTGTGTGTTGCTGTCACAGGGTTAAGAACCAGCAGTTGTGCAGAATACACCTGGGTTTCTCCTGGCATAACATTAGCTCTCTTGATGTTGCAACAGTCGTGATTACAATACCAGCAAGGCCTGTCAGGAGCGGCCCAACATTCTTCCTTGGCCAAATTATGGAATGCCATGGCTGCAGTGCCAAGATATAGTTTGGCTCCACACATGACTGTACACCTCCCCTCCACAGCAAAACACATCTAGTAAAATGTTGCTTCATTCCTGGTGGTTGGCCAGCTAGAACAGGTGATGGACTGAATTGCTATCCACAGCACAGACACTTCCTTCATTCAGGTAAAGGTGTATTTAGTGAACACTTGTACCAAACAATAGCAGCATTAATCGTTGGGGAGCAGTGGATATACCACATTAGGGACCCGGTAAGGTTTAGCCTTATTAAGAAATTCTTTCTTCCTTATTAAGCCACATTGCAACTCCAGCCTTGTCCCTTTATTTATTTAAATTTTGCCCTTATAAAGACCCCACTTCTGACAACGATTGCCAATTAGACAGGAACAGAGAACCAGCATTTCTTACATTGACTTGTTTTATTGAGATGCATACAACAACAGACAGGAACGCTGGTAGCATGGCAACACAATACTCTTAACAAAACACAGACAGTAACAATGAACAACTCTACTAACACAGGGGGACTAAACTAAGGTGTCTAAATAAGACACATGCTTTGAAAGACAACAGAGATTCACATCAACATGAAGACAAAAACAGTTTTCCCTTTAATGTATACATTAAATACAAAATTTAACATCAACTCCTTTGGAGGATTTGCATAAAACCTGCCGACAAATGTACATCCCATTTATACACAGGAAAGCAGTCACCCCCTGCATGCTATATAATCCCTATATCATCAGCATAGAAGTGCACCTCTTCCTATAACAGGCCACAATCCCAGTGTGAATCTGCCCTAACCCCAGTGCTGACTCCGCTGAGGGAGTAAGCCGGTCATGAATGGGACTGCTGAGTATCACTAGAAATGTGGCTTAGCTCTTGCACTCTGATTGTTTGACCAGTAGGAGGTATACACTACAGATGGACTATGCTTTTTCATGTTCTCATATGATTATACCACCCATTGCAGTTCAAATGTAGCATTTCAGTAGTCACTTCATAAGGTATTTAATAATCATCAGACACACTATACCGTAGCTTGTTGGGCAACATTTTAATGAAGTTCACAAGTAAATAAGAAACCTGTTTGACCTTGGAAAATTTAAGGACTGCAATATTTTGACTGTACCTCTGACCAATGCCATCTAGCCTGTCTGTCAGTATGTGAATGACTAGTGACATAATGAGAGAGTGAACTGAAAGTGTTTACATCCCACACTGCTCGTGGGCTCGTTAGACCGGTATGGTAGGAGTGGCCCCTGGAAAACTTCTACAGTACAACTAAGGTTTCCAGTCGACTTTTGGGCTGAGTCTAGTAAAGACCCGCGGCACGGTGCTTTCGGTCACTGGTTGAAAATCGTTTTTGAATGCCACCGTAGCACATGGTCGACAACAACCTCTCTTGTTCCGACAGACTCTTTTGCGTCCACATAACTCAGAAAACGAAAAGGATGTACTCTGACAGCACCGCCAACAATCAAGGTAAGACAGAGGTTATGGTCCTGAATAAATAGGCTAACGTCATCTGCTGCTAAATGCATCTATCTTGCAAATGTGTTCAGTGGAAAACATGTTCTTTTCTAGTCAGGTAGCCTTTTTGGAAACTAATACAATAATGGCCAACACGTTTTTTCTTGTTTTTAAATGTGTGAGTCGGTAATGGGATAGCAACTTCTTTTACATTCCATTTAAATGATACACAATTTGGTGAAGCCATTCTGTGCTATTTTACATAGCTGAAACTTGAAACGCAGGTGTGTGGGATAGCCTAGTATTATTACGCCCGTGAGGATAGAATGTGTGGATTACCTATAGGCGATTCCTCTGGACGTGTTAAAAGAGGTGGGGCAGGTAGTTTCAAGTATCCTTCTCATAAGGCCTTCCTCGTGTGTGGCGCTATTACTTGATGGTCCAGGAATGTAGAGAAGTGCTCTTTTTACGAGCCATGTCTGCATTGAAAAAAAAAAACTGCAAAGGCAATTGCCAAGTAACTCAGGCAGACTAAAACACATTTCTGTGGCGTATGCTTTAAACAGTTTACCTGTAAACACATTGTGAACTCAGTGATGACATCTATAATGTTGGTAACATGACACAGTGCATAAATGTGAGAAAAATATTACACAGTCAGGCTGTCTACGTATCAATCGTGTAGCCTCATAGGCTACTGAAACGAGTCCACTTAAAGACGCTGTATGTAGGATTGTGGTCAAAACTGGTACTGCAATTAAATTCAAAATACTGTAAAGCGTTTTCCCTCCAGAGGTAAGAGGAAAAAAACAAAATTAAACATAAACAGAATTTGCGGGCTGGAAATTAATTTTAAAAATGCAAACATTTTGGCTGTATTTTGTCAATAAATTAACATTTCAATTTGCCATGTCCCCCTATTCTGCCTTATACAAAGATACAATGATCTTTTATTGTCACATGCATGGACACTGGATAGAGTAGGACATGCAGTAAAATCAGGAACCAGAAACATTTTATGATTAGCCCACTTGCCGTATTTTCTTTAATAACGCAACTTTAATGTTATTTGAACCGAGAGCCAACATTGAGGCTGGGCTGCATTGCCAATGAACCACTAGATGGCCCCCCTACTTTGCGCATCATAAAAGCGCTCATTCTGATATGCGTACCGTTAATAGTGAACATCCTCTTAATGAGACAGAAATGCTTTCATTTAGTCGATGTCATGCCGAGGCCGCTAGAAGTATTTTGTATATTAAAATTATACTGTTACTGTATATTAAACTTTTCTCTAGGCTACTTGTAGCCCATATTGTTAGGCTATATCAATTTAACACCTTCATAGGCATCGCCATCGGCTTTTCCATTTAATATGCTCATGCTACTTTGTAAAGAGGTATTATACATTTGGGACCGTGGCAAAGTTGTGAACTGGAACCTGAGGCTGCGGTATGGCTGCTTGCCCTGTCATCTTTGGTAGGGCATTACAATAATGTGACGTTTCGAGCAGTGAACTTTGAATAGGGCTAGTACACGCCCCATGGACCCGATATCCAGGGAGCGTCTCTCTGTACCGCTCAGTAAACATTTGACCTTACGAAAATAATTTGGAGAAGTGAACTGCCAATATGCAGTGTATACAAAGAGAGCCACGAAGGACAAAATCCGAGGAGTTAATTCATTATGCACAAAGCAAGAAAGTGGCCCAAGTCAACGTTGAACTCTTGGGTAAGCTGCGATGATGAACTCACAACTAAACAGATGTGGGATCATTGCATTACGGCATGTTGTTGTCCTGTGAAATTGTATTTGCTCATCGCTACGCTTTTAACTCATTTGTAGGTTAACGGCAAGACGTCTCTGTGACTGCAAACAGCGATTGCAGTTCTTGTTGCATAGATATATAACCTACTGTATTTATTGCGATGGTTGTTCTTGGTTCTTGGTTGTCCATATGGTCGAGAAAGCATCTTAAAATGTTCTAGCAGATGGCATGAGCCAAAATATGTCTGTGTTTGCCAAAAAAGGCATTTTCGTCATACTCTTACATTTTACAATGCTGTGGTCAGAGTTCAGTTGAAATCAACTATTCAGGATATAGTTCCAATATAGTTTAAGTGAAGCATCTCTCTTTGTTATGTGTGTTTTTAAGGCTTAGGTGAAGATCCAAATCTTCAGTTTCTCTTGAGTGGTGGAGACCTGTTGAAGGTTCGCTCCAGCAGCTGGAAGAAGACACGCTTTTACAAGCTAAGGGAGGACTGCAAGACCCTGTGGTATGAGTCACACAAGAACCTGCGGCCCTCCAAACCAACCTGTGAGTCCTGCTTCAGAATCAGCAGCCACCCTACATGTGTGTGAGCATCATGATTGTCACCCGCCTTGTGTGTCCTACTTTGCATGGTGGCTGGGTGTTGGTTTTGTGTTGTGGGTAACTGCGTATAAATCATACTTAGATGAAGAAGATAACCAAGCTTTAAGGCTTTAAGTTAAAATATGTAAATGTCATCCAGTGCTTCCCACTTGAGAGTTAAAATCACAGCGTCACACTCACTTTATTTGAGGCTGTGGCTAATTAAAGGTGTTAGATTTGGTGGTGTGTTTTTTCCATGTGTTTTTGTATCGGTATACCATTAGCCAACCGTGTGCATTAACAAGGTCATTTAAAACCCAGGAATTACAAGCAAAATAGTATAATCACAAAAGACTAGCAGGTTAGGAACAGTGTTTTATAGGAATATTTGAGCCCCATCTTATAAATACATATATATATATACACTGCTATACAAATAGAAAGGGCCATTGTCATCACAATTACATCTTTGAAAACTGTGTACATGCGTGATAAAAATACAGTTGTGTAATGTTGAACAACTGTTTTGTCCATATTGTGTGGCTACATTCAAATATTTCAATAGCGATACATGTTTAGCACTGTTCTGTTCTGTTCTGTTCTGTTCTGTGGTATATGTTTAGCACTGTTCTTTCCTGTGACTTGCACTACTGTTTATCAAACTTCTAGAAGATCCACAGAACTGCAGATGGTCTATTGCGTCTTTGTATTTACACATCGTCCTGTGTCAAACATTCAGCTTAGTAGAGACTTACATGCTCTATTTAGTTAAGTTGTAAACTATGGGTGATGCAATCAATTGTAGATAATTCCCATGGTGATTTTTGCTTTATTGCGGTTATATGGTTACAGGCAAGTGAGTCAGATGACTGTAATAGATAACATATAAAGGGAAGTGTTTCTCATTGCCAGCCTATTGATATGTGGCAGCATCACAAATCTGATCCATGTTGATGGGTAACCAAAACATTAGCGTGTGGGGTGGTTTTCTTTCACAATCACCTTGGACTAAAGACTGAACTGCACTTCCTTGTTCAGAATTCTTCGTCTGTATTTGTGTTTGTCCAGTAACCTAAATGCCATCAACATGGAGGGGACGTAATTATACACAGTTAAGAATGCATTTATATATATTACATGGTTAGACTGCCATGTTCACTGCACACATAGATCATCCCAAGGAATGTGCTTTCAGTACAAACCAACTACTAACCTTCAAATTGCTAGCAGGGTCTCAGTGAAATGCAGAAGTGTAAGCTGTCTGTTGCATAGACTCACAATGGTTTGGTTTCTTTTTGTAGTCATGGTTGAAGACATTGCGGCAGTGAGACATGGCCGTCAAACAGAGGGACTAAGGAAGTACACAGACGAAAAGGTCGAAGGTCGAGCTTTTTCCATTATGTTTAAGAGTCGGCGCAAAAACCTGGACCTAATTGCCAGCTCTGAGGAGGAGGCGAAGCAATGGATTTCTGGGTTGGAAAAGCTCATGTCCAACATGGGCAAACTCACTCATCAGCAGAAGACTGAGCAGTATCCTTTTAATTACAGAGCTTCTCAGAGCCTTGGTGTAAGGCAATAAGTAGCACTTATTGTCCAATAATGAGAACATTTATTTAAATAATAATGAATAAATAGTAATCCAGTATCACCATACACTCTTATGAATTGTTTTGCTGGATGTCTTTGCCTTTTTTGTTGTAAAGTAATACATTAAAACAAATAAACATGTACAGAACATCCACTTGCACATACCTGTCAAACATTAGTCCTCAGGGTGGTGTAACTGTTTTTCTAAAGGACTCTGTTACAGCTTTTGTATTTAAAAGCCTTACATCTGGTATTAAGCTGGATCTACAACTGCATGCGCAAGGCAGACAAGGATGGCAACAACAAAATGTGTCTGAAAGAGCTGAAGAACTTTATGCGTTATCTCAACATTGCTGTGGATGATGACTATGCACAAGAATTGTTTGAGGTAATGCTATTAATGCTTTTATTGTGAATACAAAGTTGCGTATGTTTCATAAACAGTGTCTGGCCTTGCATGAATCAGACATGCAGTGTGTGTCAGATGCACATAGAATGCAGCCTTTGGTAAAATAGGCTAATGTGTACTGTATATTGTAATGCTATAATACTTTTAATCTATCCCAGCAATGTGACACCTCCAAATGTGGATATCTGGATGGTAAGGAGATCGAACACTTCTATGAAATTCTCACACACCGTGAGGAGATTGATGTAATCTACGGGTCATACGCCAAGACTGGGGGTATGATGAGTGCCGAAGACCTGAGGAACTTTCTGATCAAGGAGCAGAGAGAGGCGGTGGATGTGAACCATGCTCTCAACCTCATCAACAAGTATGAGCCAGATGACACTGGTAAGTACCGAGTACTTCTGTCTGCGGATGCTTACTGTTTTGAGTTGCCATTGAAGACAGCCACAAGTTTGTCTTGTTTTCTGCAGCCAAAGAGAAGAAGATGATGACCAAGGATGGTTTCCTGATGTATCTGCACCAACCAGAGGGCCTGATTTTCAACCCTGCCCACAAGAGTGTGTACCAGGACATGACCCAGCCTCTCAATCATTACTTCATTTCCTCTTCTCATAACACGTATCTGATGGAAGACCAGCTGAAGGGACCCAGCAGCACCGAAGCATATATACGGTAATTGACTAGAATGGCCGTAATTAACCTAAAAGAAAGTCTTAGTCACAGGAATAGAGAAGGAATAATACTACTTTAAGTAATTATACTGTTACTGGTAATAGTGCTACACACGCAACCATCTGTATAATCTACAGATTTTAGTCTCTAAATGTTTCAATACGTTAGACTTGGTGTTGTCTGACTTGATTGGCCACATGAAGAGGCTATGGGCCAAGTCAACTTGCAGAAGAAATCTGTTATGACTGTAGCTGTTTGATGTTCATTACCCCCACCGTGACCGCTCCTAGGGCTCTTCTGAAGAGCTGCCGCTGTGTGGAGCTGGACTGCTGGGATGGGTCAGATGGTGAACCGGTTATTTACCATGGTTACACCCTCACGTCGAAGATCCTCTTCAAAGATGCCATCAAGGCTATTAAAGACTATGCCTTTAAGGTACAGCATGAATAAAGCTAAACTGCCATGATGCTTTACCAGGGGATTGGTTTATTGGACAACTGTTTAACTGGGTCAGTGTTACATTCTTGACCTGTATTGTTTTTGCTTAAATAATGTCTCCTATTACATTTTAGTAGACTAACATAATAAGACTGTAATATATCCAGTGGATAGAGTAGTGCTTACTAGCTCAAGTACAGCTTTATTTGACACATGAAGTAAATAGCAGAGAAGCAAGAAGCAGTATCCCTCAACAATAACCTTCTATAATCTACCAATATATCTGATGTATGTCCATTTTAAAGGATATGAGTGTTTTGTTGTGTTTCTTTAAGACATCAGAATATCCAGTGATCCTTTCTCTGGAGAACCACTGCAGTGTGGAACAGCAGAAGCTTATGGCCCAGCACATGATCTCGATCCTGGGCAGTGCCCTGGTAACGAAGACTCTCGGGGACCAGATGCCCACAGGATTCCCTTCTCCAGAGGTGAGGATGCACTCTGCTGTGTCAGTGTTGATTTGCATTCTTTAAATGACCATTGCCATGTGCAGGTGTCCTCTTTCAGCAGCTGCTAGAATAGCCCCACCTCATTAGAATGGGTGAGTGTGACGGCATTATCAAATTACCATGTCTAAGTTTAAATAATGCAGCAAAGGACTCCAGATAGTCCAGATACTATTATAAAAAGTCATGTGTAACATCAGTGTAGAAATAACTGGGTAAGGTATGTAGCTTATTAAAGGTTAAAGGTACAGGATGGTGTATTGGAGATAATACAGATGTAGATGTGTACTTTCAGTTCGGAAACAACCTTTGATAAACAGTGTCATATCAGTGGTCATAGAATGACATTATTGCATTGTAAAAAACATTAATTAGAGTCTTCTAAAAATGGAAATATAATGTATCATTATAAATTCTTTATATACATACACAGACAGCACACATTTGATTGTCAGTATATGTACATTTGAATTCAGGGAATACACTGAATGTCCACACCATGCTTTCATATTCCACTTCATATTCTATGTTAAGAATACAGTTGGGCTGAGAGTCAGTTTTCAGAGTGGAATGTCTGGAATCCAAACAGCTGTTGACCATACAGGTCCCTGCATTCTGCATCTGGCTTCATCCGACTTGCTATGCTGCTCTATCTATCCCCCTCCAACTATGCTGAACATTGCAGTTCACACACAGCCTGCATATGCTTCCCTTAAGAGGAATGAATGTCATAATACTCTGTGTAGAAGAGGCTATTATGAGTGGCAAATTTCTGTAAATACTCGCTGTTCACATTCAGGTGGTAAGCCACTTCTGGTGGTGCTGCATCAAAAAATCACCCATAATTGCTATGGCTATGTGTTTTTGCCTCAGAGGAATTTGTAATTATATCTGGCATAATATTTGTTTTCCTTCAGTCCTCTCAGTTGAGGCGTGTCTTTGTTTGGTCAAACCACACCTCACAATAGTCGTTGTGTTCCTTTTCCTGCTCTTTTTTTCAGTAAGAGCATTTAAGGCAACAAGCAACATAAACACCATGTTTTGAATGTATGTGTAAGTGCTGCAGACCTTTTGTGAATAGTTAATTAAGGAGTTGGTATTGTTAAAGCTCAGCTAACCCCCCTGGCTCATTAAACTCTCACACAGGTAGAAATGGAGAGAAAGGGGAGCAACAAGTTGTATGTATGTGGTGCATGCATTAAACAAAACTCGAAAACAAACTGCTGGCACCTGACAAATCCCTCAGGGATATGAGGTTTACCTTCGCCTTGCTGTCGGAGATCACCTTAGGCATTCGTTCTCTGCGAAAAGTGCATAGTTCGTTCTCCTTCCGAAGGTTGAAATAATAATCCTGTGTAAATGTGATGGCATGGTCGTGATTCCCATTGTGAATTTACTCAGCGACTTAATACCATGTGGCTAGCCAAATAAACAAACAAAACAACGTTTCAACCTAATTCTCATGCTAAAACGGCATGCTCTGCTTCACTACACTACACTAGCCCCCCCTCCACTGATGGACCAGCCACACATTTTATTGTGACCGGAATTAAAATGAAAAGAATAATGTGTCATTATACCTGGGTGCATGTTTACATTTGTAACAGTATCAGCATGATGTGAAGGCAATCTGTGTGTGTGTGTTTGTGTGTGTGTGTGGGTGTGTAGGAGCTGAAAGGAAGATTTGTGATTAAAGGAAAGAGACTGAACAAACTGGAGGACAGCTTTGCCACAGAAGCCAGTACCACCGAGGACATTGTCTCTGAGGAGGAGGAGTCTGGGGATGATGCGGAGGAAGAAGATGAGAAACCTAAGGTAAACAATTGGCCTCGGGGTAAACTCTACATAAACCTTATGCAAACTCTATGGAAACTATGAAAACTCTATGCAACTCCTGATACCACACACATGATTCACCCTGGTATCATGAAATCATCTGAATGGGAAAACATCATCTGATGTTGACTACAACATGTTTTTTGGGCTTGCAGAAGAGTAAGAAGTTGAAACTGGCTAAAGAACTTTCGGATATTGTCATCTACTGCAAGAGTGTGCATTTCCATGGCTTTGAGGATGCCAAAGAAAACCTTGGCTTCTATGAGATGTCTTCTTTCAAGGAGGGAAAAGCAGTAAAGCTGGCTGAGGAGTCAGGTAATATATTTGATGTTAACAATTAGCCGTGCCTGCCATTAATGCTGCTGCCAATTCCCTAAAGATATTGGTATTCACTGCTTTTAGGATTGTGTTTGACCAATCACTAGATAAAGGATAGCATTTTTCTGTGTAATATATGAAGAACATCACACCCAAACCTCACCCAAAATGGCAGCTTGCCATTTTAAGGCCTATGATAATTGGCGATAACTGGATGAAATGATTATAGATAAAGATATCATAAAGATAACGAAGAGTCAAAGGTGAGAAGTAAGCACTGTTTTCTGTTACAGCGAACCCGTACATCCACCACAATGTTGACAAACTCAGCCGCATCTACCCAGCCGGCCTGAGGACAGACTCCTCCAACTACAGCCCTGTCCCACTTTGGAACGCCGGATGTCAGTTAGGTATGGCACATGGGGAATGTGTTAGCTGGCACAATCCACACCAGTATGGCACAGTTAGCTGTAAATCTCCATACTGTTGCTTGTGTAAATAGAAATCCATTATTTGCTCTTGTCTGGCAAACAGACAGTGCAGGAATTGTTCCTTCTGAGGTTGTGATGAAGGAGATGGCAATGTACTTTAACGTGATGAGCAATCATTAGTGTTTGCTCTTCTTGAGGCTCATAATTTGGTTCTAAGTAGACGGTAAGCATCACTTTGCATGTACCAGTATATCCAGTATGCCCAACCCTTTTACACTCCCTCTCTCATGTACTCCCTCCTGCTAGTTGCCCTAAATTTCCAGACTCCATGCGCAGAGATGGATGTGCATCAGGGACGATTCCTCCCCAATGGCTTGAGTGGGTACATCCTAAAGCCACCTTACCTCAGGGACAGGGCTACCGAGTTCGACCCCGTCACTCTCACACGGGGACCGTGGCTTCAGCACAAGACATTTCATGTCATGGTCAGAGTCCAGTTCTTTACCATTTATTCCCTGCAGTCCTTTTATGGGTGTTAGTGCACAGTTGTCAAGCACTGTTTGGTGCTTTGAGATTTTAACACTAAAGGCTTTATTACCAGGTGATCTCAGGTCAGCAGCTACCCAAAGTAAACCCAAAGAAGTCATCCATTGTTGATCCACTGGTGAGGGTGGAGATCCATGGTGTGAACAGTGATGTGGCGCAAAAAGAAACGGAACACATTGATAACAATGGTACGTTCTATACCCAGCTTTCGGAATGAAAAATTCCTGTTTCTACTGTATAACACAAACCAGTGTTTCCAGTGTTTCAGTTTGTGTATGTTTTTGCATTTGTTTGCCTTTCTGTGTTTAGGATTTCAGCCAATGTGGAATGCTACGTTCCAGTTTGATGTCTACGTGCCAGAACTGGCTCTGGTACGCTTTGTGGTGGAAGATTATGATTCCGCATCTGACAATGAGTTTGTTGGTCAATACAGTCTCCCCTTTACCAGCATACAGTGTGGTGAGTGTCTTATTTGGAATATTCACTTTGATACCGATAATTAATTTTAAACATGCTTCTCCACTGCAAAGTCACACGAGAGGACCACAGAGGCTTTTTTATATTTGACAAATGGCTTTGTGATACATGTGATACAGTACTTCATAGTAAGTCAAAAAGCTTGTTTTGCCTTTTTCCAGGGTATCATCATGTGCCACTGCTCAACAAGAACGGGGATCTTATACCCTCAGCGGCTCTCTTTCTTCATACTATGATCTTAGACGAAGAGCCACAGTCATAACAGCCTCAGATCAAATTTTTCAATTTGTATAAGTCCAAAATCAACAAAGACCACAGACTTTTAGCATACTAGATGGGGCCTGTAATGAGCTCTCTGGATTTGCCCCTTTTTTACAGTTCAAGTGCACATAGGCATCGCACTGCCATGAAGTGTGTTCAAGAATGAAGAAACCAACATGAATGCAAGTCACTGCCAAGTTTGACTTTTTGGCTATGTTAATTGATTTATGCAATGCCACAATGTTACATAGAAAGGTCTCAGCAGTATTTCTACTCTTAATTGATATTTTTTGTTAATAGTGATTTTGTCCTTCTATGCATAAATGACATAGAACTTGTAATTTGCTGAAGCTTACTTTTAAAACAAACATGTGATTTCAATGTAGTGCTCAGCTCAATTTGCAAGTATTTACATAACAAAAAAATCAGACCCATTGTAAGTCGCTTGCACAGCTAAACACCAAGCAAAGCTCTTGCTAGAGAGCTGGGGCCTATTTCACAAAACCTGACTAAACACATCCAAGATAAGTGACGAAAACGGGGCTTGACCTAGCCTTGTCTATGTAAACACGCTGAATACGTTTCACTAACGCCGAGCACGGATGAGTTGAGGCGGCTAGGCCAAGCCAGGTGTAACAAATCCTGTTAAGAGCGCGTTCACGTTATACTATAAAAGACGGCATGGATGGATCCCAGAATGCGCGATGAAATGGAGAAGACGCGTGCGCAGTACTTCACCCCGGCGGAGCAGAGCGTCCTCATGGAATGTTATGAGGTGAAGCACGTGCAGCCTGTCATTATATATTGCTGTGATCACCGACTTAATTGAGAACACAAGTGAAGTTGGTTTGCGTATTCATTCAATTAATGAAATAAATAAAAGAAACTATTCGATTACAATTGGTTCAGAAATTAAAAGCCTAATAATAAGCAAACAAACAAATTTAATAAACAGCAGAGAAAATGTTTTATTTAGCCTATTCAAAGTGTTTCATACAAACATTAAAAGTTGGCTAACACCATTGCTGGCTGGCCGGCCGCGTCTGACAACTCTGAGTGACAGTTCATTGAGCCAATAAGGGGCAAGAATGAACTAATCCTGGTTCTTAGCCTGGTCGGGAGCAGGCTAGCTGCAAGGTATAAATCCCCATGGTAACTTATATGCGATTTCTTCTGTGAAACGACTTCAAGGCTAAAGTCATCTAGGATGACCAAGTAAACCCGTCTTAATCCCTTATCTTGGTTTTGTGAAATAGGCCCCTGGTGTAAACCTTGAGCTGTCCAACAGACACATTACTAAAACACCCATGCTGGATTATCACTTATGTCTTCTAGTATCTACTTCATATTGTATCTGTATTAACTGAGTTAAGTTCTGTACTTTAGCACAGTATGGTACATTTATTTTTATGGCCCCATTTACATACCCAGTAAATGTGTCATCAAAGCAGACTTGCTGACAACTGTGTTGTTTTGCTGTACCTGTATATAAAGTGCTATAATACACAGTGGTTTCTGCATTATGTCATTGTCAGTGACTAAAAACTGAAATCAGTGTCCTTTTACATGAAGTCTCTAAAACATTTGTTTTGAATGAAGATTCAGATATAGGCATTGGTAACAAATGATGAATAAATGCAAATATTAAATAATTCAAATACTCCACTCCATATAAATAACAGTCTTATTTGCAGTTTCACAACTAAAATTGGTGTAGGGTGTAGGACTATCTGGTACATTTTATTTCCTTCATCTGGTTAGCAAAAGCGCCCCCTTGTGTGAAGAGTCTCTCAACTTGAATTGCAGGTCAAATAACAACATGCAAGTGATGAAAACACATTTTAATTAGGCTTACATAATTTAACAAATGCCAGTGCCTTTGATTGCACCATCTACCATCTCGAGAATGCTGGCAAACTGAGTGCCGTGGCCATCAAAATATTTTTACTAATTTACTGCACTAGAGTTCCCAGCACTATACTAGAGTGTTGCTTACAATCCTTTTTGTAAACATTACACTGTAATACTTATGATTTTCAAGTTTTATATTCATTAAGCCAAAAAAGACAAGAAGACAATAAGAGAGAGAACTGCTTTTGTCATAAAAAGGTGCTTTAATATAACATGTCATAGTTTGGAAGAAATCTTTGCCACAAACCATGAATCATTTCACCATAAAAACATACTGCAAACACAGCACAGAAATACCCCTTCCCCATAGTTCCAAACAGCACTCCGAACTTCGCTCTTTTGACTCTGCTCCACAGGCACATGCCATGAAGGTAATACCCAGAATGCATGTGAAAACCCCGTAAGTACATAAAGAAAGCTCTTAATCATAAAAAACACCATCTTGAGGAACAGTTAATAAATACTGTGGCTTTAAAGTCCCTGCATGGAGAGAACACCTGCGTGTGGAGAACAGCTGAATTTCCGAACAAACAAAAATAAATAAGTGACAAGGAACCAAAGCTACTAAACAAAGTGCTTGCAATAATCAGATGGAAGAGTGCCAGTGTGAGAGAGAGGCCTTGGCTGACACTATCGTCATAGTCATACATGGTCTTCACTGACTGCTCGAGGGCAGCAGCGAGGACAGAAGAGCAGCTCTATACCAAGCTCCTGCCAACAGAGGGCAACCCTTTTGTACAAAAAGGAAAACAGAGGCAACAGCAGCAGCAGGAAAAGGATTGGGCACGCAACATGTCATTCTGGCAGATCAGTGGGGAAACAACAGTGAAATATACACCATCAAAAAAAACGGCAAGATGTTCAACGCAGTGTCACAGCCAGCGGCAAAGTGGAAAACCCAGGACACCGAGTGAAAGAAAGACCCAGAGAGCGAGCCATAACGAGGGAAGGAGCGAGAAGGAAGGGGAGAGTGAGAAAGGGAGATGGAGAGAACTTGTCTAATTCCCAGTATGCCCAGCACACACAACCCCCTGCTCCTCTCCTCTTAGGCACTATGGTGGTGGGGGGGCAGAGCCTGGCCAGAACTCGGACTACATGGGGCTGCAGTGAAGCGGCTGAGAAAAATCAAAGCCGAGTTACACCTAGCCAAGTCCTAGGCTGCAGTCCGGTAATCATGTCCTTCAGAAGGACCCAGCCTTCATCACCTGCCACAAACCTGGAGATCCCAGTTTGCAGTCTGACACGGATCAACATGGCCGCCCCAGGGGGGGCACTGCTGCACTCGTGCCCCAGAGCCCACCAGGAGGACGTTAGTAAAGTACTGTACAATAGCAGCGCTGGGCTGTGGCCAGAAACACAACATGGGTTTAAAATCAGGGAGAAAAAGAACAGATCTGATTGGCTCAATACACAGTAGGCTCAAGGAAGTTGTTTCTTAAACAATAAAAGCAAAACAGAGAAAGTAACAACATCAGATACAGATTGATTTGAAACATTAAAGGGACACATTAGTGGTGGTGGTGAACCGAGTTGTGATAGTCACCTCTTAGTGTTGAAACTGTACAATGGTGTCTTGAACGGTGCACTGTAAAGCATAAAAGCATGTAGGTGCCCATGTCGTTTATCCCAAAGCCTTTGAAATCAAGTCCACAGAATGTCAAAAATATTTAAATCCAATTCTAAAAAAATATACATGAGATCTCAAGTATGAAACAGTTTGGATATTGCGTTCCTGGGGAACTCAGCCTATGAACGCCAGCTGAAGCTTTCCAAAGACTGAAAGAGAGTCCTTTCCAAAATCTAGTCTTTGTTAATGCGGAGATGTTCGCCTGAGAAAGCATCATCTGGATCACCAGCCATTGGCACTGCACATCTCATATTCAGCCTCTCAAGCTCAACTCAGCTGTTTTCCCTTTTAAAAGATGTTTAAAACAGCCACAATAAAACATGTAAAACACCATAAATGCAAATTAACTCTTCGCACATGTTAAGGACTAATAAAAACAGACAAAGTCGCATGTATAACAATAAAACCACCTCTATATAAATGGCACAAGCTAGAGCAAACAAAAGGAGAAACCTAGGATACAATGGAGAACATACAGCTTGCTTTCAATGGTTTATACATAAAGATCTTGGGCTTCAATAACAGTGTTGTGTGAATATAAAGATCCTGACCCATCTCCATTTTTAAAGCATATCATTTTGTTTAAAAGATTAGAGTTCTCTGTAAATATGCCATGTACAAAAATGTATCTTTTATCACCATAAAAATGACATTCAAAAAAGGCACTTGCTTTGATACGAAAAGAAATTATGCCCCTCAGTCCTTTAAAAACCTTTGTAGACTGCATAGCAACAATACAAGGACCAGGTCAGACTTAGGACTTCCTCTTTTCCCAGAGAAGAAACAGGTGGGTGTTGCAATTTTCTTTTTGTTTAGAATATTTTTGGTTATTAATAAGCACTTGAGAAAATAAGAGAATCTCTCGTCTCATAATGAAAAAGAAGTCTGTGTCTCGAGGTGTGTGCTGCAGACAGGTGTAAATGCAGACAGGCTGCAGACAGGTGTAAATGCAGATGAAGCGCCACCATACGGGCCACAGTGACCATGGTCATGGCCATCTGTAGTGTGGGGGGGGTCGGGGTGTGTGTGAGTGTGTACAGGTACACACCACAGGGCAGACGTTTGTCAGACAGCAGACGGCGGTAGTAGTGCTGTTCAGCAGGAGGCCGGCTGGCCTGTCTCGGCCCCTCAGCGTCTCCTCTCAGGGTGGGGGCCAAGGGGCTACCTGCCCCTCCAGTTCTCCAGTACCCCGTACACATCCTCCTCCTTACTGAGTCCCTCAAAGAAAGGCAGCAGGTCCAGCAGCTCTGTGTCGGACATGTCGTCAAACCACGACTGCACCGGCACCTGCAACATAAGTACATGAAGGGAAAAATACATAAGAGCCCAATAGGACGCGTCTCCTCCAATAGGACTTGTATCATCCTAATTATTTGTGATACAACACAAAAATAACACTGGTCTTCTTACTGCTGCTACACTAAAAACCTGCACTCGACGACTGTTATGAGGTAAATGGGTCAGATCCCAAGGAGCACAGGCCTTCAAACCATGGTTTACTGTGCTAACTGTGACAACTCAAGCAATTCTAAAAAGCCAGAAAATACAAACACCACCATTACATTCAGTGGAATTTTACAAGACTGTCTATACCGCCTGACGGGCGCAAGGCCAGGGGAAACCCACCGCATTTTCAGGATGGAAAATATAGGACGCAGGCGAGTTGTCCACGATGATGACGTTTCTGAGCTCTCTGCCCAGGCGGCTGAGGTCTTTGACATAGTTGCCCCGGTGGAACACACAGGACTCCCGGAACAGGCGCGCCCTGAACACCCCCCATTGGTCCAGCAGGTCAGCCACGGGGTCCGCATACTACACACAGCACAGGACAGAACAGGGGTCAGAGGACAAAGGCACAACAAGTAGGTTATGGCGAGAAAGGAGGACATTCCGCCATCCTGGAATGAGCAAGAAGCACAGATGAAAGTCATTTTGTCCACTTTGTACTACAAAGTAAAATGAGCACCTCATGAAAGTGAGTTAAGTTATGTGTAACCCAATCCTTGCTGTTCTGAAAGGCAGCATGTGAACTTCTTAACATTACAGGAAACTACAAGTAGAACAACCACAAAACTGACAGTCTAATCAACGACATAATGCCTACACTTCATCATACCAGGAGATGACAAGAAACAACATTTACATCTCAGCAACAAGAGCTACATTACAAGACTACAGGACCACATGACTACAGCAACTACCACAGCCGTCTACCCATAGCTCTGAGCTACACTACCAAAGCACAGGACACACTGGCTTTTAAGCGTGTCACCATTACCACAGAATCACTTACCCACGCCAACTAAAGACACTGGCACGCAGAAAAATAGAAGGAAGGAGAGATTAGGATAGCAAACCCACTCCAAAGAAAGAGAGAAAGAGAGAGAGAGAGAGAGAGAGAGAGAGAGAGAGAGAGAGAGAGAGAGAAATAAAGAGCGCCCTGCCATGCAAACCAGCTGCTAAAATTGAGAGACAGACATTAGTCTTAATAATTAGCTGCATAATGAGCAATTAGCTGCAATTATCATATCAGTGCTTTTACAGCCTTGTTTCCAAGTCTGATGGGGTTTAAGTGTGGTGCCCAGCTGTGGTCAAACCTTGGCTAGACTGGCGGTGAAGAGCACACACTCAAACAGCTCCCCCATCCTTTGTAGGAACTCGTCTACGTGAGGTCTCTTCAGCACATACACCTATAAAGCAACAAAACAACAAATAAAACAACAAAGCATCATCCAGTGTAAGTCTTGGACACTACATCATCAATGTCACACATCTCAGTCATATTTTCATTTCTCATCTACAGTAAAAAGCAAGGAGGGCAAATGCATTCATCTACGATGGACAGCAAGTAACTGAAAAGATCCCGGCCCATGAAGATGAGAAGCCAACACCCAGTGCAAGTAATCAGGAATAGGCCACCCAAGATACACACAGCCTATCCTGGATTACTTGAACCGGGTCAGGGCCCAACAAACAGCCCCTGGAGGTGCAGAGGGAGGTGGGCTGAGGGAGACCAAAGAAAGGCAGTAGGCGACTGTGATCTGCAGTGTCTTCAGATTAGGAGCTAAAAGGAACATGTAGATCTGCCCACCTACGCTCAGGAGAACACAAACACATGGCATTTTCCCTTGCGCCACATTACCTGATGCACAGTGCCATCTATCTCCACCGGAACGATGAAATCAGCATTGCTGATGGGCTGCAAGACAAGAGCACAGAGGTGGTCACTGTAGGAAACACAGTCAAAACTACTACATTTTCATGTCAACATACGTTGATTTATTAGCAACAGCGTGTTAATATGAATGAAAAGTCACAAGGAGGGACAGGAGAAGGGACCATGTCATAGGTGCTTATAATCTGTACAGTTCCCATTTCCCATTCCCCACTAGATGCACTTCAGGCTGTAGTACTGAAAACTGACAGCAGGAGGCGTCCTTGCCCTTCATCAAATGATGACAGGCTTGCAAATATAACTCACCAAATTGGAAACTTATTGCCTCATGCATAAACTTATTCCTTAAAATGTCACATCTCTAGTTATAGCATACAGTTGAACTTTACAGTTCTTAACTGCTTGAGTTCGTTCCTGCACAGCCTGATGCCCCTTCGCCCACCCGCCCCACCCCCCCCTCCTCTGTGATTACATTAGAAGTGGCAAAGAAGGATTATGACACATTCTTGCAGCTGAGGACTGACATGTGACATGTGACTGTGACACAATCTGCAGCCAAGGAGTGACACGTGATCAGCCGTTTCTCTCTCTTTCAACCAAAACCTCTTACTTTCTCACACCCTCTTTCACACCCCCTCGAAGAGGACAAGTAATTTCAGCCATTGTGCTCCATCCTTGCTGGCCCTATCTATCTCTTCCCATCTCCTGCGCTGTCCATCCCTGCAGCTTCTGGGGCAGGAGATGTGGCCTGACTGCCCAGTCACGCTGGATGGAACCAGGCACACTGAGCAGTGGAATCTGATAGAAATGGGTCATGGAGCACTGGCCCCATCATCCGTAAACCACAGCCTCTGCTGCTGCTGTGAGAGAGAGGATTAGGCTGAAGTGCCTGTGTGTGTGTGTGTGTGTGTGTGTGTGTGTGTGTGTGTGTGTGTGTTGTATTATTGGGAATAGTATGAGCGTGGTCAGATGGGCCAGGTGCCAATCATAGCAAGAAGTTACCTTAAATGAGCTGTGCACCAGAGTCTCGTCCAGGTCGATCACTACACACTTCCTGCCATAGTCATTTATGTTGACCTCTGGGAGGAGGTATTTTGCTGGAGGCTGAAATGAGGCAGAGAGAGAGAGAGAGAGAGACAGAGAGAGAGAGACAGACAGAGAGACAGAGAGAGACAGAGAAAGAGACAGAGAGAGAGAGAATACAGAGAAGGGGAAAATAGAGTCAGATTAACATGATTGGACAAAAGAGAGAGAGAAGAAAGCGACCCAGGTGGGACATACCGATAGGGCCATCTGCAGACTTACATGAAAGCTGGTTTAGTGTTAATTGTGTCCACAATTTTACATTTAGTCTTAGTCATAATCTTGTGTCGAATCATGTCCTTATTAGTTTTTGCCATAATTAGTCATTCCCATACATTTTTTTAGTTAAGTTTTGGTCAAAATAGAATTCAAGGTCAAGGTAATTTCAGTCAAGACGTCTTAGTCTTATTATTAATAACTGAAACACACACACTATTTCTGATTCAAATTCGGACCACTAGATCAGTTAATATAGTTTCACAATGCTGTTAATTTTTACAACTAACCAGAACTAGACTTAAAAAAGTTGTATATGACTAATTATAATGACAACTAAGAAGGGCATTCAAAACAAGACTATAACTAATGCTAAATGGAAAAAGGTGACAAAATTAACTCTAATTTTGATGACAGCCCTTTCTGCAAAGAGATTTCTTCAGGACATTCAGCGAAGAAGGCCTGAACATCATGGATGAGGGCAAGAACTCCCTTTCTCTAAATGTTATGTCCATTCACCATGCTAGACACATAAAAAGAAATTATTCTCAATAAGCATGTATATATTCCTCTATACAAAGTTAGTTCTGCTGGGTCAATCTTAGTGGAGAAGCACATTTTTATTCCCAATTCTGTTATACACTAAACTAATACAGCCCATCAACCCACATCATCTTTAAACAGCATTAATGTCTGTTTTTCTCTTTCAGCCTATTGCCAAAACCTGAGCATCCACTCCCTCTATGCAGTTTTGTGACCATCTTCACTATTAACACAGTGCAGTGGCCTAGGTCCTAAAAGCCTGTTGAAGATGATCGTTACCTAACCATACTATGGGACCTTGGACACTGAAAAAAGTGCACCAGCAAACAAATCAGTTTCACTGGCTTCCTTGTCAGATTATTCAGCCAACTTCTCCAGTTAACGCCCATCTCATAATCCCCTTTGACTAAGTGGATCAACTGGGCTCAGCTCCATGAAGGAGGCTGATTTAAGGGCAGTAAATACAAAAGCCAACCAAAGGGTTAACAGGTTAGATTAAAACCTGCTGTTAACGACACACTTCAGAACACTTCTGGGTTCTCAATACCCCTCCCAGCCTGTTCCCTGAAAGCTGTGCTTGTCAAACTTGAGAATGCTAATCATTGCCTATGGCCTCTCCCACCCACCGCTCGGTTTTACAAGTTCAAAAAGCTCACGAGTCCCGAAGCACACGCCCGGCCCCTCGGGCACTTTATGAGTGCGGGGCACTTCTCTGGCTGGACTCTGCCTCTCCTCTCCTGTGCTGTACTTGGGGCGCAGAGTACGTGCAGAGTGAATACAGTTTTATCGAGCTCGGATTACCTTGGCCAGAGACTCAGACTGAGCTGGCAGTTGGGCCAAGGTATGCAGTCCAAAAACGTGTAAGATACAGATGCAGTGTTTTTTCTTTTTCTTTTTTTAAATAAGCCATCATCTCAGTGGTGAAAACATGTTTTTTTCCCCCACTTGTATGCTTGAATTGTCATAAGATAAAACTAAAGTTGACAGGAGCCCATTTAAAATAAGGGAAACTTTATCTTCCAGAATTTAATGCAGCAATTTTAGACTGTAGCTAAACTAAACTGCTACTGAAAAGCACTCCTGCACATGCATACACAAGCACGTACACGAAGCATGCAAAAAGAAAAGAAAAAACAGGCAATACATACACTGGGGATAGAGATGACCTCAACCTGGTCACACTGGGGCACAGGCAAGATGGCAAGACAGTTGGATGGGAGAGGTAACACACAAGGAAAGACAGACAGAAATACAGACAGACAGACAGACAGAGGGAGACAGAGAGAGACAGAGAGAGAGAGAGAGAGAGAGAGAGAGAGAGAGAGAGAAACACACAGAGAGAGACAGGAGTAGATGAGAAGCACATTGAGTGTGGAAACACAAAGAGACCATGTACATTTGACTGGGGACAAACAAAATGGTGACGTCATTCTGGACACGTGTGCAAAAATCGTTCAAAAGCAACATGTATTATCTATGCTCTTCAGCAAAACACTCTGGAGAGTAAAGATCTGAGGAGTATCAATATCACCCAGGTCAACACCCAAACTGTTGTAGCTCAAGGTCACTCGTGGAGCAGCGTGTGTGCGCGTGTGTGCGCGTGTGTGTGTGTGTGTGTGTGCATGAGGGTGAGTGTGTATGAGAGAGAGAGAAAGAGAAAGAAAGAGAGACAGAGTGTGATTGTGTGTGTGTGTGTGTGTGTGTGTGTGCATGTGTTATGCTTACCTTGGGTGGAGCGCCATTCTCCTCCACAGGTGGGGGCAGCACGCTGGTGTTGTTGTTGGTGGCCGGTGGTTCCACATTGTAGCTCCTGAAGCAGCAGAAGAGCGAGCTGAAGATGCTCCGGCTCCTCTGTTTCTTTAAGCTGCTGCTGGACAGCGAGACTGTGGGAGGAGAGCAGGGGAAGGGAGGGAAGGAAAGAAGAAAGAAAGACAGAGAGACGAATTTAGGATGGAAAACAAAAACATGAAAATCACTTCAAACCACATCAGGACGAGCCTGGGATCCCAGCAGTATTCTGCAGGACATTTGCAGTGGGATGATTTAATTGTTGTTAAAGTCTATCTGTGTGTAAGATGTCATGCTTATATGTAGACTGAACATTATGAACACAGGAAGCATTTATTCAAGCTGAAATAAAAGTAGATATTTCATAACCCTCTGTCTGAACGGCTAGCATATGGCCAACAATGTTTTGGTAGGAATCTGTTGGGACAAGACTGACAGCCTCCCCTCCTCCCTCACATGCACTGCACTGCACTGCACTGCACTGGCCTTTCTTTAGAGGCCAACAGCCGAGAGTCCTAAACCTACCACTGATGTCAGCAGCAGGGTGGGGGGACTTTAAATTAAGAAAAAAGGAGACATGGAAAAAAAAAAGAAAAAGAAATGAAATCCCCCACCTCCCTTTTCCCCACGCAATCCCCATTAAGGCTGCCCAATCCCTCTGCCCTTCAACCATTGGCTGCCAACTGCACCTCCATTTTAAGCTCCTGCTAATATTTTCCCTCTTTCCCTCTGTGTGGCGTCTGGGTGAGTGTGGTGGCACGCATGGAGTGACTGGGTGAAGGGAGGGAGGGATGGAGGGAGCGAAGAGAGGAACGAGGGAGAGTGGGAGGTGCAAGGCAACATGACAGCCTATGAGAGGGTGGCATTCCTCTCCCGCCCCTTCCAGACAAAGCAGAGGCCCTACCTAGCAGTCGTGTATGCACACACACACACACACACACACACACACAGCCAAAACCAAAGACCACATGCACATACCACAATTAAACACACACACAAACACACACAAGCACAGACACACACACACAAACACACAGAAAGAAACAGAGACGTGCCTCCTGTCAAAACACCACCACATGAATGTTCCTATGGGTAAAACAGGCACTGTGGTGCAAGCTAATGTGGAGCTGTTTTTTTCTGCTTAACAACAGTCTCAACAAGGATTCAGAGAGAAAACATAATTAAAGGAAGTGCTTTTCAATATTAACCATTTCCATTAGCCTAATTTCTCCCTGTAGGTATTTTGAAGGGATTACAAAATAAACATAACTTATTTTGTGATATGACTAAAAAGGGAGAAGACACTTCAGACAGATATAATTAACCTGCACATTTCAACACACATCCAATACAGTGCATTTTGTGACAGCACCCAGTGTTTTTTAAAACATCTATTTTGATTATGTATATAAAATCAACTGTGATGAATGCCCTGCTGCTTAGGATCCCTCGTGCCAACGCCAGTGTGTCTGTGGGGCTAAGGGCTTATGTAATCCAAAGGGAAGATTGGAATTCTTGCTGGAGCAGAAGCCAGAGACACTGATCAGAGGTGAAGGCAATCAGATACCATCAGCTGTCCCAAATACTCCTCTTTGGTGTGCTCCACCACACCCCACCCCACCCCGCAGCCACCCCCTTTCATTCTCTCCATTACTTTTTCTGTTGTTTAACTCCTTTCCTTGTTACATCCTTAGATCCCCTTTTTTCTCAAACCTCTCCCTCTCTTTTTTTTGTCCTTCTATCTCTCTGGCCATCGCAGTGAGATGAGCCCAGAGGAGCTCTCGGGGGCTTTTAACTTAATGTGATGCAGGAGTACCAAGAGGATGGGGAGCTCTCTAATGTGCAATGTGTACACAACGCCTAAAGTTCACTGACAGATGATTTATTTATTTATTTGTTTAATCTCTACAAAAGAAGGCACTTTTCAGGCCTTACTGGCCGACAGAGAAGTCTAACCGACGCTTCAAGTAGTTTGGAATGCAAAGTGTTCTTTAGTCCTTGATGCCAACTGACCACATTCCCAAGTGTTGTAGTGCAGTGTTCAAGCTGTATCTCAGATTCTAGAGTAAAAGGTTGCATGAAAACATCTTTGGCTGTTTACTCTGGTAAAGAGACCTGCACAGCTTGTAGCTCTCCCCATCCCGTCATTCAGCTCACCACAGGGGCTCAGTTTAGTTTAGCTTATGCAGTCCTCGTGACATCTGTAGTTAGAGGTTTTCAGACCCTCATATAAATGGCAAATAGTGAAACAAAGCATGCGGACCAAAGCCTTTAAGAAAGATTTGACAACTCAATTTCAGACCACAACTGTAATGCATGTGATGCAAACACAGGCAGACTGTGAATTATGCCTGAGGCACAAAACTCTGGCTCAGTAGGAAGAACTCAAGTCAACAAGTCAACAATTTCACCTCGTGTTCTCAACACCAATGGCAAATCCCTCTCTAAAACAAACAGAGTAATATTTACCCACAAAGATGTTCTCCTGGAATAGCACCTAACTGTGAAACATCCTTACTTACAATGTAACCTGCACTGTTGGTGCTAAACAGAGAAAAGCTGGTACTGAGTTGGCTTTGGCTGGGCTAAGGTTTAAGGTTTGCTGAGGGGCACGGTGTTCATAGTTTAGCCAACAACTGTTCCAAATATTTCATCTCCCCAAAGGATTCCCTGCTCTGCCCTGTAAAGACAACACTGTAGGTCTTCAAACAGAAGAGTTGATAAATCACAGCTCTTGGCTGAGAGCGGGCAGGAGGCACAGCAGGGGTACCTGTGAGGCCGAGTAACGACAAGAGACAGGTGCATGCACACTTAAAAATGGGCAGACAAAGATAGGCCAGGGCCAATCTAGAGGTGTCGACATGTGGGTCAAAGGTGAAAAGAGTGCAATTACATCATAAATGTCCCAAAGTCAGACATTTTCAGCTGTTAAAAAAATTAAACTGATCCAAAGCATAGATAGTCTACTGGTCCTGTCACCATGTCTAAACATAGTTGTTGATATGATAGAGACACAAATACCCACAGAGCCTAATAGTGCTTTGGGGGTGTGGGGATTTTTCTTTCTTTTTTTTGCACTGCATCAAATCCAGCATGGGCTGGCTAATTTGGGGATGTGTGTTTTTTCAGCCTCCTCTGCTGCCAAAAAGCCTGACCCAGACTGGTGGGTGGGGTGCTGGCTCTTGACACATCGCACATAATTGTCTGCTTGTGTAAAACACAAGCACTTCTGAGCGGCCTCTTGTCTGCCGCCCCGTCCTGAGCAAAATCTCAGTCCGGGCCGGAGCAATGTGTGGTCCTACAGTCAGTCGGAGAGTAATAAAGCCTCATCATGTAGAAGGTAGGAAAAAAAAACATGATACTACCAAGTGACTTGCTAGTAGGGCAGTAGCACCCTTAAAGTTTTGTTTTGTTTTTTGACGCTCGTCATTGTGTAGAGTGCCATTTCAGGCACCTCTCCACAACACAAACATAAACTACAGTCAGAGTGCAACTTAGGAGTGAAGAGAGGGGCTGGGCAGGGCGGGTCTCTTGCCCCTTACCATACTACAACAGGCTTGAGTCATTTTTGGACCAGTAAGTGAGCCTTGTAAGAGGAGCCCATTCAGCCTTACCCTGACCTCATGCTCCCTGGCACCCAATGGGTTATCCTCTATGCTCTCTGAGTGGGAGACTGCTTTTAATAGCCCTGCCTCTTTAAACAGCCACCGGCCAACCAATTATGCCCCGAATACAGCAGAGCCAGGGCCACGAGCAGAGCAGCCGAAAGTCTGACCAACACGCTGGACTGTTTCTCTGGAGAAACAGATTCTAACTGACACAATAAGGTCATACAGTGAGTGTCTGAAAGTGCCACTAGCCAATGTATCTACAGAACATATATCGAGACCAAATCTTATTCACATGGAAAACTCAGTGTTTGTGTACACACACACACACACACACACACACACACACACACACACACACAAAAGACTTCTGTATAACATGGAAAGATTGGCTGAAAATTCTGCATCTGTTCAGTTGTTTCAACACTTGTTAGCCATGGCAGCAACATTCCAAACTGTCAATGCATACGGCTTGCCTGGAGTTGATCTTAATCACATAAAAAATAAATAAGGCTCTGAAACCTCCTGGTCAGCCATGGCACAGCACTAACCGGGGGTGGAGGGGACCTGCCCTCCAATGTTTCGGCTGTAATCAGAGAGGGGATCTCCATTATGACACACTGTCCCTGTTTTAATGGTCATGTCTACAATGGCCCTGAGGGAGGAAAAGCACTAGGGTGACTCATCCATCACAAACAAGCATGGAGCGACACGCTTTATCTTTCTTGCACATGTCGCCAACAGCACTGCCCTCCACTCGACTAACCCATCAGTGTGCAGAGACGGGCACAGACCTGTGCCAGCTGTGTGAGGGTAAGATAGAAATCGGTGGATGGCACTGCTGCTTTTACAGTCTGTGCCTCCACAGAGATAATGAGAAAATTTTTTAATAATTTATACCGCAGCTTGGTTGGTTCTCTTACTTTACTGCGATGAGCACTTTAGAAACAGTACTACTTTGTACTGCTATGCTGCTTTTGGACTAAGGACCAAAGTAATTTTGCTGAGACGCATTAAAACATGGGATGAGATGGCTAGTTTCACAACCAAACTTGTAGCTAACAACTTGGCCATGGCCAAGAGTGACCAACAGGGAGTTCAGAATTAGTAGTGGCAGCTTGTGCGGCTAGAAAACCTAAGCAAAGACATTATTTGTGGCAGAAGTAGTTCTACAAAAAAGTCTTTCTTTTTACAACTAAAACAAGTAAACTATAATCTTACACTAATATCAATAACAAAGATGGTCAACCCTGGTATAAACAGAATAACGCAAAGGATGTCAGACTTTAACACACTTTGAGGTGTAAGGTTCATGGAACTTTGCATTTACCACCTCAAAAGTGCATTAATTTCTACTACACAAGCAAACATCATCCATTGTGTTATTTTTTACATTTGTATATCTCTTACTTCTGGGTCTAAAAAACATTTCCTAACCACTGTGCTTGCTGAATCTGAACTGTCCATCCATCACCATATACAGGCTCCAAAACATCATTTAACAACATTAAAAATATAGGCTAAATCTCTTACTATGCAAGAAAGTCCACGTAAGTAAACTGGAAATGACTTATGCCCGCAAACGGCACAAATACTGACACTGGGTATGGTGGGATAGTGACTATCTGACCAAAAAGCTCTTTCAGTGAGACCAGACCGAGCCGGAGCTCATGGCGAACCTGGGTTACTTTGTGCGAAAAAAACACATTAGACCAATGATGCAATGTCCCTAATGGGATCTGCAATCACATCAATCTATCATCATCTATTTGCCCTGGCTGATGGGCCTATGATCTGTCCAGCTGTCAGAAGGGGGAACCCAGAGAACTCGGGGTCACGGATTACCACATTAAGAAGACTGTGCACATTTCTATTCAGAACTGTTAAAATCAAAGAGTCATATTTGCACACAGGCTTGTACAGGTCAAACCGGCTACACAGCTGCAAGGTGCCCAGGTGGGAGCCACAAGGAACATCTCAATGCAATTCATCCATTACACCTATGACAGACACAACATTTTTTAAAAGTGATGTTTGAAGTTTGATGTATTACTCCAATGTTAAGGTCCCTGCACTGGCTCCCAGTAAGTTACAGAATTGACTTTAAGGCATTGCTTCTTGTGTTTAAAACACTAGATGGGTTGGGAGCAAACTACTTATTAGATATGTTTTTGCTATATGCACCAACGTGGTCTTTAAGATCACAGCAGAATCATCTGTTGATAAAACTTGCTGTCAAAACAAAATGTGGTGAAGCAGCTTTTAGCTGCTATGCAGTTCAGCTTTGGAACCAGCTTCCAGAAGACATCAAAAATGTTCCTTCTGTTGGAATTTTCAAATCTAGACTTAAGACCAAACTTTTGTCAAATGCTTTCTGCCAGTGATTTACCTTTAATTCATTTATTATTTTACCCCTTATCTTTTATGCTTACATTTTGTTCTTTGCCTTTTTCTAATATATCTTTTGTTTGCTTTATACTTATTTTACACTTATTTTATGTTTTATGCTTTTATATTGTTCTTTGCTTTTATTTTTGTTAAGCACATTGAACTGCCTTTGTGTATGAAACGCGCTATACTAATAAACTCGACTTGACCACATTTGTTAAATTCATATTCTTCACATTTTTGGTAGCCCATCTGATGAGACTCAAAAGTGCTTACAAAATTCCCCTATGGCCTGATTCCCCCAGCCCTCTGCTGACAGCTTTAAAATATCAAGTAATATGTAAAGGTTTCCTCCAAATAGTTTGGAAAAACCTATCATGCACTGGTCAATCTTTACCAAAACCACTGCTTCATAATGGTTTTTGCACTTCAGAAAACTGACTGGTTTGCATTCAATTCTCTGTAACTTTGGAGAAACCACTTATCATAGTCGGGGCATGACTGACAACAGTGCAGGGATGCTGTACCAACGCCAACACTCTCACAATGACACAGTCAGACAGAAAGACTGCCTCGTGCCAAGAACTGCTGATCAGGCAGACTAATTTTTCCTGTATCAATCAGATGAGCATCTGCAGCTACAGGAAAACTCATACACACACACACACACACACACACACACACACACAGGCAGATGTGCACAGGTCAGAGGCTGAGGCCTGGAAGCTTTCCGTCAGCGAGGCGGACATCCTTACCCGAGCTAATGTTCCTTTCATGAGCGCCACTAGAACAATCTAGGTCTGAATAACAACATGGGTTTCTGTCTTTTTTTAAACAGAAGAACGCAAAATTTAGGTAAACCTTTAAACACCTATGTCATAAAATCAGTATTAAGACTAACTGATGTTAAAATCATAAATAATGAGAGGACTGGTGGTGATCTGAGGTATAATTCCTGTTCCTATACTGGTGTTTTACTCAAGAGTGACATAGCAGCTGTTTAGAGGATCCTGGCATTTGAGGGCAACACAACTCTTTTTACAGCTCTAGAAATAGGTTGAGTAGACATTATAAACAGTGTGCGGACATAATATCTTTGGAGTGGACGTTTAGACGATGGAGTTAGCGAAGGCAGAAAACTATAATGAGTCAAAACACAAACATTCCAGAACCTCAAGTAGTCCATCATCGAATTAAGCACCTGAGGCAGTACTATCCACCTTGTTTTTGACAAATTCAAATTCGAAGAAATTTCCTCTGATCAACAATGGTTACGGTTTTCAGTTTCCAGCTGAAATGCTTGTTTACACTGAAGTGGCAGTGGCAGTACGTGTTTCACAATGGTGCAGTGATTTAGGGGTGTGTTTAGAGTGAGTTGTTTAATTTTGACCTAAAGCCTTCCTGGCAAGTACCCAGTTAGTACACACTGACGATACACTCTGACAATACGCACATACTGATGAACGATCATGAGAACTGCCTAAACAGTCTTTGCATTAACTGACAGGATGTCAGTGAACTGAAGCCAAGGTCAACGGTTAGCTTCGTCGACAAAATGACTAGCAAAGTGTGAATGACCAGCTTTAAAATGACCAAACTAAATTCGAGCTTTTTTCTGTGAAGCAACCTGACGAAGGTCTATGATGGAAACGTTATAAGTCTTGCTGCGGAATGGGCAGTGTGCGGGAGTTCTTATTTTACCCAGCTTCAAAGTTGGAAAATAAAGCAGCTTGCATCACAGTAGCGTACTATCCTTTGTGAACACATTAAGATAAAACTGCTAACATTAAGATTTTTTGTTAGCAGTAGTGTTAGCTGTATAGCTAGGCCAGCTATACAGTCTTATTACAGCAGCTACTGTACAAAGAACATGCACACTGAGTGAAATTATCGCTGCTACATAATTACAATACAGTGCTGCCTTAAGAGGATTGTTTTTATAAAATGTTTACCATTTATAACTTGCAAAAATTCATTAATCACAAAAACTGCTAGTGAATCATCCTTTCATGAAAGAATGTAACGGACGAGATTCCATTATCGTATTTTGGTTTGACTAAGTGAATTTATAAAGTTTATTTTAAACCAATTTAGAATTTTTCTCACCACTGGGCCGATAATAGACTTGCTTATGCTAGTTCTTTAGCAAACACAGGCAGAACATTTGCCAGGCAACACATACGCCTGCAGCCTGTAACGTAAAGACCAAAGACACAGTGGAAAGCACAGCTACGCTGAGGGTGTTTGTTGTTAAGTGCTGTTTAATATCAAGACTAATCATCAATAACACTCCAGCTGTTAATGTAGCGCTCAAGCATATTACCGCCTTTTCTGGCACCAGGCCTTTACACTTTTCTGCAGGTTAACTTTCCACAAAAACACTTTTTTGTAAACAAACCATAAGGTGAATTTCTGCAAATAAATAAAAACCGAAATATCTTCACATGTAATAAAATGTGTTGGCATGGAATAAAATGCTATTGTCTGAGTGATCCTGTTGTGCTTGACCACTATGCCCCTGACAGAGTTTGAACAGAGGTGTCTAATGGCTTGACTTGAAACCCAAGGAAGCACAGGAGACGAGGAAGGCAGTGTTGGTTGATACTTGCTTAGCTTAGAATAAGACAGCACAGCAGAGCACCACAGAGAAAAGAGACAACAGGTAGGTGTAATGAGCTTCATTTGCCAAGTGTTTAGCTACTAGCCTATTATTTATGGTGAACTGCAACAGAAGGTGATGTTCGGGTTCTTGACGAATCAACGTACACCTCAGCCAACTTAAGTCACCAAGGATTCCTGGTGTAGCTTGACAGTCCCTATCCTGCGGCAGGAGCTAAAATAATTATAGGAACTGTAGTCGGCCCAACTTCCCTGCTGTCCAAACACGCAAAAGGTTCTACGAACTAAAGAAGGCTACAAGAACTACAGAAAGTTGCAATGATGTGAGAGTGTCTCAGGTGAGTATCACATTAGCCAATGCAGGCTGCAAATGTTGCTCATCATTCATATCATATTGCATACACTAGAATAAGAAACCAACTTGTAAGGCTTTGTGTTGTTAACAGTGCTTGCTAGCTGGCTATAAAAAAAAGACCCTTAGCCTATATATTTTCAACTTGAACTGAAGAAAGGAAACCTCCGTAGCTGCCTTTTCCCCCTAACTTTGTGAAGGCAGCAGATATAGGCTAGGATTGTGGCCAACACTGGTACTGCAGAATTTGTGTAACGTAAATAAGGCTAAGTTTTAACATGCACATACTCTGGCAATACTGTTGTTGTTAGTAAAACAACATTTCAGTTTAGCATGTCTTCCGAATCTCGAGTGACATAGCGGGACCATATTATGATTTCTTGCCATAAATTTCTTACATATAACACCTTTATAACCACTTGTTGGTAAGCCTCTATGACAATTTTATATAAATACAACATCATTACTTCAGTTGGTAGAAAGCTGCAGACAATGGACACTGTAGGCAAGACTAGACAAGGATTAAGATTACATAGATCATACAGTACCTGCAAGCTAATGTACATGGTAGGCTACCCAAGAGACGAGGTTAAAAAAATGTAAAATAAAATTTTATCAGTGCAATAACGTATACATGTGGCGTTCCCCCACAAATGCAGTTTGCACCAAGCCAATATCTGGCAAAAGAACACCCAACACACATGTGGTTCATCTTCTGCTGCACATAGAGATGACAACAACAGGCAGAGACGACTTCATTTAGTGACGTGTGGAATATTATTTGGAGAAAGAACATTCAAAACAGATCCTCTGTGGTTTACAGTAAAACATAATAAATTAAATTTCTACTTTTGTTTTAAGGGAAAACGTGTACATGACGTGTACGTGACAAATTTAACCTGCAAGTTGCTTTTCAAATTTGGTCGCCGGTCATACAATGTGCTGCAAGGGCAATATGTCCGGTTCCTTACATAAATTCTTTAGCCAGCTTCAGGAAGATTATGAACAGTGCTGATTCTGTTGTGGGCCTTTTAAGCACCGGGATCAGCTAACGTTAGTGGTCGTGCAGCCCGTTGTGCTACAACCCTGTTATTCACATTCCGATTTTTAACTATGGCGCAAATTTATGACTAATCTGATTCAGATCCATAATGGACGGTACATATGGATACTTTTCTTCTCTGCACTCACAGCCAGTTAGAGAGCAGCGAAGTCACTACATTGTTTGATATTGACTTGGTTTCTCGACGTTCCCTGTTAAATTTCTGTCTCATTAATTTCTACATGTCGCACTATTATCTCTCTCCTCCATCATATCCATCTCTTTTCACTAGTCATTCAAACTACTTACCCCAACATAAGAGTTAACGACAAAGTGCAATATTTTGTAAAAGTGAAACACTTTGTAACAAGTTGACAAGTGAACAATTTGTGGCGCAATAATGTGGATCTTGTGCGGCCACATTGGAGGGGTTGGAGAGCACTATAAAAATTGCTTTGAACGCGGATCAGCCAATCATAATTAGAGGACGGAACTATCCGTTTCATAATACACAGTACATGACAGTTCTAACGACAACGATTATCTTGGACGCAAATCCTCATAGGCTACCTTAAAAGATATGTCAAGCAATGGAATAATCCGCAAAGTTTGCGGTTTGTGACATTTGCAAACTAACGACAGTTCACCTGTTAAAAGTAACTCACTTGCATATTCATTTTAGGTTAGCGATATCAATAACAATATTTAAGTAAATTTCACATTTTTTCCCGGTAACATGCGACGCATCTATAATCAGTCAAAAGGGATGCTGTGGCATACAAAAATACAGCAGGAACTTTAATTGTAGAGAAAAAATAACGGCAGTTAACCTTCGCAAAAAGATTTCAGTCCCGCCAGGATTGTATCAGACGCGCTATCAGCTAAATAGCCGTCGAGCTACGTTATTATTTATGGGGTATTCTTTTGAAACTCGGTTGTCGGTAACTCCGAGTTCATTCTCCCGATATCCAATGTAAATGCGTTCTATTGTGACAGTTGGGAAAAACATTTTGGTAGCGTAAGGTAGGTAACATTTTGACTAGGACAACGACGTAAATAGAACTCGGAGGACCTCAAATTGTCCCGAGTTGCTGTTTCGGAACTCCGAATTATTGCCCATTCTTTTGCACTTTTCCCGAGGCAAAGGTCGGGTTTTTCCGAGTCCCGATGACAAAAGAATACCCCATTAGTTTGGCACATATTGATACACTGAAAAACAAATATTGACTTGAGACTGTGGCTATGGAAAACTGCTTTGTCTCTTATGATAATTTTACTTGTGTGTGTGATTAAATATTCCTGTCGCGCATTTATAAAGCTAATGAAAAACAAATATCACGACTTTCTTACCCTTTTCTTGAGTTGACGATAAAATCTCCTCCTCCTTTGGGTTGGTAACCTGCGTAATTATGGACGTGTTGTCCATGGAAACAAGAGGTCAATCCGTAGTGGTTTTCTTCTTTTCAGTGTGAGCTGTAAGCAAGATAACTTGCAAGTCCCGCAGAAATAAACTGGTTTTGAGTAACGTTAGCTGTAGACTAGTCCTCTAGCTAACGATAATGGTTGTTGTTAATGGCAGCTAGCCAGCTAGCTAGCCAGAAAACTATCAGCAGCTAACACTCACACAGTTGGCTAGCTCCTAATGTTAGCGTTCCTTGTTAGCTAGTTCACGAGACACTGCAGCGGCAGCGTTGAGCTCTTATTTAATCCGTCACTACGCAGTATAAATGAGGCGAAACGCATAACGCTAAATATATACACAATACGCGAAATAAATCAAAGTAAACAAATGACACGTCTCGTGCAAAACAGATTCTAAATTATACGATTGCTAACATCTGCTAACTCGCTAATGTATGTAAACCGTTCACGTTAGCTACAACCATACGTCTACCAAGCTAGCAGGTTGGCAAACTACAAAGATTATTAGTCAGAATAAATAATAAATCTGCTCTTTTCGGAAGCGTTGTTTACAGTCCAGCAATATCTGAGATTCAGCATGAAGGGTATCCGGCTTCATAAGAAACCCTTCTCAACACAGATTTTTAATCTGTGCTCCCTGTCCAACATGGAGGCTTTCAGTGTTTGATATTCGCGAGACAGATTTGAAGTAGTGCTGGAGAAGGAGGCGGTTTCTAGGAACCCCCTCCCCTTTTATTAAACACAAAAACATTGTGCATTTCCAGCACTGCCTTTGTGTTGCCACCTCAGCCAGAGGAATTTATAGTCTATATTTCATCATGAAAAAATCACTACAAAAACATGCATACAGAAAGTTACAGTCCTGCAATAAAGCGCAAAATATTACATGGAATAAAGTGTAGGTAGGCTGCATGAATGGATTCATGATTACAAGACCGTATGCACACTCAATAGATCAGTCTACAAATTCGAGGAATGGAAGGATAAAATAAAAGACTCCAGTAGGCGAGACAAACCCATTTGTTTTGTAAATTATAACAGCTCAAGGTAGAAGACAATCTAAGCACGAGAGGACGCGGAATGTCTACTCCGGACTAATATGCTAAACACGAGCACCCCCTGGTGTTCAATTTCTGTGATACAATCAGTTTATAACCGGTAGGCTGCCGCATATTGTTGCCATGTCGTGCACAAAGTAAAGCACAATTTCAGATTTGTTTGTATTACACATTTCTTCAAAACTTTCTCAAATCAAAGCGCAATTTTATTTTTTTCTATACTCTTATTATTATTAGAAATATCTAGGATTTCATAGGTTTGTGTCATGTTTCCCAAGTCTATTTTGGACCTGCATGTCTAGTGTGTCATGTTGTCTTCATGTTTTCTCTTGGATGTTGCGTGGGAATGGCTAGGTAGGTGTAATGTGGGAGTGCTTAAGGAATGTGCAAAAACAAATAAGAATTTAGTGTCAAATAATTCGATTTCACAAATATCAGCCAAAATGTAGGCTATTTACGAAAGGAATATAAACACTTCAACACTTGAATGATTATATCTTATGTATCTCATGAGGCTACGATAAAACAATGGTATGACCATTCAGAAAAGAAAAAAAAAACCTACCCAGGAATAAAAAGTTGACAAAGAGTTTTGCCTTCATCAGCTGAGCATTTGCCCTAGTTTTCTAAGTTACTACATCACTGAAGATAGCCTAAGTAAAAAGACAAAAGTGATTCATTTGTTCACAGTTCCCATAAAGTTGAGAAGGGGGGGACAAAAAAGTAAACATCCAGCCAACAAATGTAACCTTTCAAGCTGACAATTTGTGGCTCATGTGCCAGCTAAATGACTCAACTAGTTAGCTCCCCTTTGCTTAATGATAAAGATGTTGTCATTGTAGAAAGGGGTGAAAGACACATCAAACACCTTAATGTTATCATAAAACCCATAAATCTATAAAAAGTTAGTTTAGAACAGGATCTGAACTAATCATTTTCAGAAAGAAAGAAAGAAAGAAAGAAAGAAGGAAAGAAAGAAAGAAAGAAAGTACATGCCAATATTTTCAGGGGTAGTTTTATTCAAATGGCAGTAGTGGACATCCCCCTTTGCTTTCATGGTCATAAACTATGATATAACTGGAAAGAAAACAGAATAAACTTAAAATTGTATGGATTTCAGATGTGGTAGCCTCAGTGATAGATGAGATGTAATCATTTAAAAAGTGGCACAGTTTTTTATGGTCTACTCTACTCTCTACATGCTCTATTCCATGAAATTTATCATGCTTCTTCCAGAGGTCTGCGATCCTTCACATAACACCTTTGATGCAGCTTTTACCCATCTCGGTGCAAAATATTAACAATAAGAAATTGGAAGTTGTTTCATTGTATGGTTTTCACCAGGTGGCGCTACATTATAAATGCTAATTTATTCGCTGGGCGCATGTAGCCTTGTGAAATCAATACAAAAGCTACATGGGTGTGATGTGAGTTCTTATACAAAAAAAGACTGCTTTCAGTTTTTGCAACTTTGTTATGCTCTTCCTTACTCTGTCCTCCTCTGCATATCTGTAGCTTGTTTATATCCTCTATTGTAAGTCGGTTTGGATAAAAGTGTCTGAGTGTAATGTAATAATGTAATATAAGATATGTCCTTTTTAGGAATGGCACCCTTATCATTAGTAGTGATATAGTGTCCTCCCCTGTCAATTCTATCCCCCTCCTCCCTTAGAATTGTCCAAATCACAATTTATATACTGACCACAAAGGCTTTCTCAGATCAGTTATTTCTCTGAAGTCATGATTTTAGTTATGATGCTTTGTGTATTAATACACAAAACTGCCACAAATTCTCCCATGTCTCCAGAAAACAGCACCCCAAATCAGTGACATTTCACAGACCTTTGTATGCACCCAATGTATGTTGTATGATTTATTGAACGTCTTAATATTCAGGAAATTTGGACTATAAATGAAAAATGTTCAATCAGGACATAGGAAAAAGTATCATAAAGTACTGTAAGAATCCTAGTATTTTACGACATTTCATTAGAAATATTATAAGAATATACAGATATAGGCCTAGAATCTTATTTTTTGGGACATTTTACTACAGCAATATAAGATTACTACAGGCACACTAGGGAAGGAAAATGTAGAAGTAGTATACAGGGATGGTACTATAGAACACCGTAGAGCAGGGGTGGCCAAACTTTTGTGTTCGCGGGGCACATCCTGAAAAATCTAAGCTGCCAGGGGCCAATGGAACATTAAGAGCATCAGTTTTTAACCAGTTAGAAGTGAAAGATGGACTGCATTTTAGATTAGAAAACCAAGCTGTCTTCTAAAACATTTAAACATGGTGCTATAGTGCTTAACTCTACTATTGACAAACACGTCAGCAAATTATCTTTTCAATGGAAAACAGATTTGTATCTGTACCAATGTTGTTCAAATCCCTGTGACAATGCTAAAACTATGATGTCTGATGCACATGTAACAATAGATTAATGTAATAAAGGGCCACATTACCTTTAATTTTTAGATTTCATAGCGGGTCGCTTGAAAGAGAGCAGCAGGCCGCAATTGGTCCCCGGGCCATAGTTTGGCCACCTCTGCCATAGAGGTATGTTATACAACTGTTATAAATGCTTAAGAGATCTTATAGGATTTCTATAGGACCTTTTTCATTAGGGCATTGGCTGTGAAATAAGTACGCCTTAAATTATAACTTTGAAATGGTTTGACATTATGTTTTTGTAACTTTTTCATAACATTGTTTGCAGATTATTTACACTGATGAATCAAATGAATGCCCTTAACGGACTTGGCTTACCTTTACTTTTAGTTTTCAAAAAAGGGTGAGAAAGGGTGGGTAGAAATGGCTTTAGCTTTGTGTGTTAAATGCAGTATCATCTTTTATAGTTGAAGTGTATTGCAGGAACTTTTATGGAACTTGCTAGGTCTATATGTAGACCTATGCAAGTCTTACCAGCTTGCGATGATATACATTTTTGTTATTATTTTGCTAATAATGGTTTTGACTGGCATTACACAAATGATCATTTTTTTGGTCTGTGTGGCATTAATATACAAAACCATTTCCTAATGTAGGTGCAATGGTTGGCAAGTCAATGCACAAACACTGAGGACAGTGCCCCCTATAAATGGCATTTTACAAAACTTTGTGTGTATCCCATGAATACTTTGTATTAGGTGTGTCAAGTTTCATTACAATTTGGGCCATTGGAACCAGTCTGTTGTCTGTTGGCCATGTTCAATATTGATCGACATGCAACTGAAACGGTTTGACGGAACAGGAACCTTTTTTATCGCATTTTCTGCTGATGATGCAGCCCCTAGGCTACGTACGTGCTTGACAATCAGTAACACTGTAACAGTAAAATTCGTTTTACCGCCATAGTTCATGCGTGCCTGCGTGTGTATGACAGACAGACATGGAGCCACCCCTCTATGCAGTGCCGGTGTAAATGTAAATATATCTCGGTCCCCCCGCCCCTCCTGCAGAGATCGCAACATCCCCACTGGCCGCTGCTGGGGACCGAGTGTACCATCGGCACTATAAAACTGGACGGATGTATTAGGAAAAACCCACATTATTAACCCCCTTTTCTTTTTAAATTTTTTTTCGTGGGGGTCAATATCAGATCTCCAGCTGTCTGACTGCCAGCGAGGAGCGGACTGAAGGTCAGTATTTAACAAGTGCACCCTTTAAATACTTTAGTGCGCAGTGCGATTAAACATTTTCCCAGCAGCTCCGAGTGTGTGAGCGTTTAGTACAATGCAGCATCATTTACATCACAACCGTTCTTTAATCGTATACATAGCACTTTCTCGAGACACTTATATAGCTGTGTTAGTACCTAAACGAAACATATACATTACTCACTTGTCATGTCATTTCAAGGCACTCAAATCATTTCGAAAGACAAACTGCGCACAAACCAGCCAAATATTTTAGCCATACGTTTTTTTTCTGAGATAAGAGTTTCCATTTAATTATTTTTATTTCGTTTCATACTGGGTTTGGTCACCGGTGTGTTTTTAGATAGCGCTAATTCATAGGGCTACTTAGAAGTATTCCCTGATGCGTCTCGAGATCACATAGCGCTGCAGCTGCCGTACCGTGCCGGAGAGCAACTGCTCATACTAAAATAGGAAGAGGCTGCATCGCGCAGCTGACGGTGCTGTTTCTGAGGAGCTGTGAACGGAGGCACTCCCATTTAAGTAACTGACTTTCCTCGGGCCCCCTGTCTTGAGAGGATTACCATTTAAATGCCAATCTTGATAAACAGACTGTGTGAAACAAAAAGAAACTGTTGTTTAATTGTCTGTGTAGGTGTATAATGCCCTATGTGTTACTATTTAGTTATCCTGCCATATATATTCTGCAGAGTACCTTCTTTAAAACTTCTGCCGCTTCCCTTACTTCTGACTCTCACTTTTGGAATTTTGGAAATCAAACGGAACAAAAACAAACACTTGTTATTGCTGGCTTTCTAAGTAAATGTAGACTACATCTAAAGAGCAGTTCGTAGTTGGATTGTTGTTAAGCTTGTGACTTTGTTATTTTTGACCCATCTTTGCGTGGTCAACCGTCAATGTGTTTGATTGGTTAGAGTGAAACTGGCACGAGGAGACTGAGTCACAGTGTCTCTCTTGGAGTTTTTTTTAGTTACGTGTTAAATTTTGAATGCAATTCATTGAAATGTGCAGCAGTACACATTGTCCATTTTTTGTCCTGGTCTTCTGCATGTCTTTATTCTTCTTAATTTCATGGCAGCACAACAAACACAACATTTTATTTTAAAGTCAGACAGTCACTCTCTGTTCAATAAGTGAACATCTGATTGTTTTGATGTGTCACAATCAATGAAACTGGCTGCCCTTCCCCCTAGTTTGATCAGGAGAGGCATGAGATGTATTATGCAACAGCTACACTCATCAATTTGTCCTTGTCACCTATGCTGTACGTCTCAACACAGGATACCCTGGTGGGTTTGGTGCTAAAAGTCTAATCATGGGGATCAAGGCTGCCCTCCCCAAATTTGAGCTGTACCTCTACACGGCCGTGCTGGGCTTGGCCCTGGCATGGGCTGCCAGCTGGATTGTAGAAGCCTCAAGTGGTGAGTTGTATTGTGTGAGGGAAGCTGTGTGTCTTGTAATGACATTTGTAGCTACAGGCATGTACCATACATTTACTTCTAAAACTGTAGAATAACCAAGTAAGACTGCAAACATGGTTTGAGAGGTCCCTCTCTGCTTGCACTAAATTTATCCCTTCATTAGGGATACAGTAATAATCATATATGCTCATTAAAAATCTAATTAGTTCTGGCCTATTTATTCAGTGCAGGTGAGATGTGAGCTCACAAATGAAGTTAATCATCTCTAAAGTTCCTTTGAAAAAATGTTAAAGATCACCAACAAACTACACACAGCAAAATACAAAAAACAAACAAAATCAAACAAATTTTGGGTGTGCTCATGGAGAATGTGTAAGACTATTTCTAATGTCAGTTTTTCCTGTCAGCTGGAACGGATAGGACTCATTTTAAGAGAAATACTTAATGTCACAGGAATTGTAACTGGAATGTTTCTCTCAGTGTCTCCCCAGAATAGAGTATACATTAAGAGTATTTTTTACATATTACGATCTCCAGGGTACAATATGCTTATAAATACGTATTGCAACCTCTATTAATCATGTGGTAATTGTACTCATGCATAGGCTACTACCTGCCTCAGCTGATTACCTGCTTTAGTCTAACACTGTATAGCCTACCGACAGTTACAGTTACTTTTATGTCTGCATTAGCATGCCTCTTTTTGCGCTGAAAATTTTCACTGACAGCAGCTACACAGCTTAGCCTACCCAGTCTTTGCCCTGGCCTATATTCCCTGGTGATTATTAAATCAATCAGGAGCTCACACACAGATAGTTCTGGTGATGAGCTGTTATCTTCTTAATGCCACAGGAAAGAAGTAGTTGGTGTCTGGTCCTGTCACTGCGATCTGTATTTCCCTTTGTTACTGATTATGTAATACATTTTTAAGCAAAGAACGAGACAATGGTACAATCCTAAAATAGATTATGGTTTGGGGATTACTGCAGTGAGAGCAGGCAGTATTGTCTGGTGAAATTTATTGAATTATGTAATGCTGTTGGAATCATCACGGGAGAATTTCCACCAAAATGTGGAACAACAACATGACATACATGGACATAAACATACATCTTTCTTAACTTGCAGAGAATGTGAGCAGAAAAACGTTTAAAAGCAGTGTGCAGACAGGATGGACTTACTTTGGCAGGAAAATGGTAATGCAGATGTAGATCATTTTTTGTCACACATAATCTGTTTATGTATGCATACGTTCTGATAAGATGGATTCATTATTGCCTAATTGTAGTTTTATTTGTTGATTTTCAGGATGTTTCTGATTTTGAGTGGGTGATGTGGTTCACAACATTCCGTAACCACATTCTTTTTGCCCTCTCCGGCCATGTGATCTTTGCCAAAATCTGCTCACTGGCTTCCCCTAAGGTTGGTGGGATGATTTATCTTAAAAGACAAGATCCGAATTAGAATCATCATAGTCTCGATTGCCTCTTACAGAGTTCCATTAAGAACTTCAGTCGTAATTTTTTACAAGTTATTGAACAAAATAAATTCACATAGTTATGTTTGATGATGCAAATGATGTTCGATGTTTTTATCTAGTGAAATGGGATCAGTAGGCTACTAATGACCGTGGCAGCTAAGCATTCCAAAATGTTTTTTTACAGTGATTTGTGTTTCAATGTGTTGTACATTTTTGCTTTGTTTCCTGCATTCACTGAAGATTGGTATTGGAGGCCAGGTAACAGAAATTTAGGTATTTTTAGGAAATAATGTCACCTTATTTGTACAATGCATTTAATCTCCCCATATGTCTATGTTAACAATCCCATTTTATTATTTTTAATAATTTTTCTATTCATTTATTTGACGCATCTTAACAACTTTCTTTTTTGCGTAGATGTCCTTTTCATAATTATTTACATTGTAGCAGATAAATTAGTTAGTCATTTGTGTTAACATGATCATAGCAACCAGAATAATAATGTAACCAAAACTGGATCACGAATAGATTCATTAATAGACATAGGCTTTATAAACAGCTTTATACAGTCAACTCAATGCACACTGACTACTTAAAAAGGGTACAGAAATCTCCTCAAACAACAGAAAATACTTGACCTGAAATCAGTTGTTAATAAATGGTACTGATGCAATCATTTGTTGCTGACCACAGCACAGGGGTATGGTTTACATGGTGTATGGCATCACTGCCGTCCTCATCACCATGGGCTGGTCCTTCATCTCCCTCATCCTTGCCCACTGCATGATGTTGTACACTGTTGCCCTCATCAAGAGGAAGTCCCTCTGCTTCGCGGCAGGACTCTGCAGTCTGGCCACTTTGAAGTTGGAGCCCTACGGGTCTTGGCAGGTAGGTATCTGTTGAAGGATGCTGTAGTGAGCTTAACTGTGGCTTGGGCCTAAATACTAATCCATTATTTACAACCATAAGCCCCACACACGTTTGTTTTCAATCGTTTTGATACTCTTAACATAGATTCTTCTAAATAAGTATATGTACCAACTTTAAGACTTCAAACTCTGTTCCTTACTCTGTCTACAGTGTGCCTTTCACTCCATTACCATTTTGGTCTTCTCATCAGAGAATGTTCTGTGTTTTCCATGCTTGACTATAGGCTGGCTTTGTGACTGGTTCCTTCGAGCTGCAGGATGTTCTTTTCTATGGGGGCTGTGGGTTTTCAATCATGCGTTGTATGAGCTTCGCACTGGAGAACTGTGAGAAGAAGGATGGCAACTATAGCTTTATAGATCTACTCAAGTACAACTTCTACCTCCCCTTCTTTTACTTTGGACCTATAATGACATTTGATGGATTCCATGCTCAGGTAAATCCTTTGCTTTTCAAACTCCAAAAGTTTGATCTTGCAGTGCTATTAGCAGGTTATTTTTTGAAATAATACAATAAAAAACAGGTCAAGTCCTCAATTCATCGTCCAACAAGCAGGAGAAAGTTTAGTATCTAAAGAATTATTTGTTTATGGTTAAGTTTGCATGAAAGAACATAGTTTTACAGCACAGTGTTTGCTGTATTCAAAACAGCTTTTGAGATATTTCTTTATATGGGGAGAGGTTCTCTCAAAGGCTGGGCATTACATGTGATACTGCCATTGTGTCAAGTGTGTTTGTGGTAATGTTTTATGGGTGTGCTGTCAAACACCCACAGGCCAACAACCCCAATCTGACTCGCAAGGACAGAGAATTATGGGACATCACCATTAAAGCTCTTGTTCACCTGGGTGTTATTTTGATGGTGGATGTCTTCTTCCACTTCCTCTACATTTTGACAATCCCTGGAGATATCAAACTGGTGAAACAGCTCTCTGACTGGTCTCTTGGTAAGCCTTTCTCTAAGGGCTTTCAAATATCTGTTATTTTCAGTGCTACTGTCAGGCTTTCTAATGTGTGCAGTACCACTAATGGTGTATCTGCTGAATGCTCTCGCTTTCTCTCCACTTATCCTCCTCTTTCTCTCTTTCACTTACTGACTCCATATCTGTCTGTCTATCTGTATGTCTGTCTAACTGTCTGTCTGTCTGTCTGTCTATCTGTCTCTTTCTCACCCTCTATCTCTCTTTTCTCATCAGCTGGTTTGGCTTACTCCAACCTGGTGTATGACTGGGTAAAAGCAGCAGTTATGTTCGGTGTCATCAACACTGTGTCCAGACTGGACCATCTTGACCCACCACAGCCCCCTAAATGTATTACTATGCTCTATGTTTTTGCTGAAACGTAGGTATCGTCCTTCCTGAGAAAACTATAAAGTGTGGCATATGACATAAAATGTGTAGTAAATACATTTTCTCCTTATTTCCTTCATCAGACACTTTGACAGGGGAATCAATGACTGGCTTTGCAAGTGAGTATTGAGTCAAAACCCATGCATAATTCATGCATCTGTCTAGTTATAGTACATGCAGTTTTAATGACTCAGAAATATTAGTTGTGCTAATACATTTTTGGTGAAGGCAATTCAAAAGTGTGTACTGACCTACTTATGTAAAACAGTGAGTCTCATCAGGGGTGTATCTGACTGCTGAAGAGTGTGTTTTGTCTTTATTCATCCTCTACAGGTATGTTTACGACTACATAGGCAAAGACCATGATGGAATTTTCAGGGAGCTTGTCGCAACAATTTGCACTTTCATCATCACCACTCTGTGGCTCGGCCCCTGTGAGATTGTTTACATCTGGTCTTTCTTCAACTGCTTCGGTCTTAACTTTGAGCTGTGGGTGGCTAAACTCGCCAGCCTGCCACCTTTCTCAACCATTGAGGTAAGAATGTTGAAAGAACAGAATCCAGATCGTCTTTGGCCATTGCATGAGGAAACATTGTTATCTCTACCAGACAATAGCTGTAATGTGTTGCTCTGACTTTGTGTTGAATATAACCAGCTCATCACTTACTCTCTCCACAGGGAGTAATGTCTGAGGCCATGTCACGCAGAATCAGGGGTCTCTTCAATGCAGTGAACTTCTGGCAAATCATTCTTTACAACGTCCTTGCCCTGAATAGCCTGGACTTCGCCAAGCTTGTTGCTAAGCGACTGCTTGTGCAAGGTAACAAAGAGTTTGGAGTTTGGTGCATGAATGTAAATTAGAGTAGCATGTGTTTAACCACTCTTCCTTCAACAAATACTTTTGTACAAAAGTATAGTAAAATGTAGGGTTAAGATAACTGGTGGTAGTAGAATGGTAAATGTATGCAAAAGACATTGAGGAGGAAAGAGGACTAAACAAGGGGAGGAAAAGAAAAACAAAGGGCTCTGACCAGAGTCAGCGCGACATGTGTACGAGCACTGGAGAGTGCAGGGATTGTGCCGAGAGTACAGTTGTGCCCTTTGTTCTCCCTACAGGCTTCCCCATGTCCACTCTGTCTGTGCTGCTGGTGACCTACTGTGGCGTACAGCTGATCAAGGAGCGGGAGAGAAATCTGGCCCTGCAGGAGGAGGCTGCAGAAAAACCCAAGACTGAGTAACTACAATGAAAGAAGAAAATGAACAAGAAGAACAAGAAGCAGGAAGAAAGAAAAACATAAGACAATCGGCCCATCCTGTCCAGTCCAGTCAAGTTTAAACTGTGCCTCACATGTCTTGCTCTCTCTCCGTCTCCTTTGTGTGAGCTTACATACCAGAGCTGACCAGCTCTGTCACCCAAGCCACCACCATGCTGCACAAGTCCATCACTATTTATCTGAGAGCAGGCCCTGCATCATTTTGAACTGTGAATGGTCCTCAAGTGCACTTGCTGTAGATAAACATTACCTCTGCTTCGACAGATATACATGAACATAAACACAACATGCAAACAACCAACTCTTTCTCTCTCTCTTTCTACCCCTTCCCCCCTCTCTTTATCTTTCTCCTTCCACAAACAAACAAACAAACAAACAAACAAACAAGCACATACACACAGACACAGACACACAAATACACACTTTATGCACAAGTGCATTTTATTTGTAAACTAGCATTAATATTAAAAGCCTTGCCAAATATTTTATGCAAATAAGTAATGGTACACTGTATGATATATTAAAAAGGTAATATATCTACATACATTTGTCGTTTGGTGGTCTGATGTTTTGTGTGACTGGAAAAATATACCTTACAGTACTCCATACTATTTCAGTAGTACATAATGAGACAACATTCATACTTTTATTCATTAAAGTGAAAAGACATGGGGCACAATAGTCATTTGAGCTTTATCTTGACAGCTGATTTTGCAGCTGTCATTCTGTACATATTTTGCTACACCTGCTTTTGTAAATGGACTGCATTTGTACAGTGCTTTCCCACACTCAGCAGAGTACCCAAAGAACCTCACAACTTAAGCACATTAGGAGCTGTATGGGGCTCAGTGTCTTGCTCAAGGACATTTTGACCTAGCCAGGGGGAGCTGGAATCAAACCAGCGACCCAGCAATTGAGCCAGTGTCGCCCCAGAGTGTTTGGAAAATAGCTGTCAGGAAACACAGGGTGCTTCACATACAGTGGAGTGAATAGCTGTAAAATGATACTTTGAGTAAAATATGCTTTATTTTTTGAAGCCTCCTAAGTACAGTGTGATAACCTAACCATGGCCACCTGTGGTGTAGCTCACATGGCAGACTCACCGGTGATGACAAAAATAACACTAAAACCAAACCAAACCACACTACCAACACCATCTGAAACAACATTAAATGAGATGCCAGGCAATAATTAGTTAGTTAGTCACTAAATTAACTGTATGTTAATATAAATATCAGTATTGAAAAATACTCAATCAATCCAGTATCTACAATTTATAAATCTAGTATTTCTACTTTAAACACAGGTAACACTCACCATGTTTCAATGTGTGACTTAACACAGGGGGAATGTCCTGGCATGGCACTAAAATAGGGCGGTGTGCTCAGTGCTCATGTCCACCCCATTCCAAGTCACATGTGCACTCACACCCACACACACACATACACATGTCTCCTGTTTAACCCACCATAGTCCATAGATTAGCTCTGCCATGCGCCATCACTCAGTCAGGCCCCCTTGCTGAGAGGCATGCAGAGGAGCCTGGCGAGGAGTGCTCATTAGTGTGAAACCCTGTGGGGGGATAGTCTGCTGATATGGGTCAGACACTCAGCGGGAGATTAAAACACATGTGCTCTGGTCCAATGGCCAGCTTAGCTCTCTCAGAGTCACAAAACTGACTCATTGTGTCTTGGGTCCTCACAAGATCTAGTAACGTTATCACTGTAGAAACTTAATGTGTACTTTTTAAATGTACTTTTTTTTATATTCCTCCGATTCAGATATCTATCATTAGCATTATTTTGACTGCAAAAATATCTGTTCATGCTATGTGCAGGTCCTTACTAATGCTGTCAAACATGCAACAGGAGATTTCACCTTCTGCCACAAGGGGGCCCCAGTTATGTTGAGAATACAGGCATTCAACATTCTTCTACCACATATCTATTTGTGTGCTCTTTATCTAGCAATGATCCAGAGAGTACACCTACTGCTTCACTCACACTTAAACACAAAGATGTGAGACTGACAACAAACCCATTAGCCATTGATAGGTTCACACAGTGATACAGGCCAACCCTGGTCAAAGGTAGGGCTGAGGACCTGATACTCCCTGTGGGCATGCGTCTCATCTGGTGAGGTCTGGCCTACGTAAAAATGGAGGATGGGCAGCTCATGTTTCACCCTTTCCAAAATGGACACCAAACAGCTTTGTGAGTGGTGGACTATAAATAAATACAGGCTAGTGGGTTAGCTGATTGCCAGAGACAGCTGATGAGTCCCTTCATTCACTCTGACACACTTTGGAACAGGCAGTGCAGTTGGTCTCTCTCTCTCTCTCTCTCTTTCTCTCTGTCTCTCTCTCTCTCCCTCTCTTTCTCTCTCGCTCCTTCTCTCTCTCTCTCTTGCTCTCTCTTTCTCTCTACCTCTCCCTCCTTCCACCTCTCTCTCTTTTTTTCCATTGCTCTGTCATTCTCTGCGTCGCTGTGTGGTGAACAGTAGTCTCTGCTCTCCTGCAAGACACTATCTTAGAGAAACGTCGGTTCACAGTGTCAGCAGCAGCCCCACACCAACATGGCCATGGAGCCAGTGGACCCGATAGAGCAGCCGCGCATGTACCAGCAAACGTTACTGCAGGACGGCCTATGTGACCTGCTGGAGAGTGACAGGTTTGTGGACTGTGTGCTGAAAGTTCAGGAGAAAGAGTTTCGCTGCCACAGACTGGTGCTGGCCGCCAGCAGCCCCTACTTCAAGGCCATGTTCCTGTCTAACCTGGAGGAGAGCAAGAAGAAGGAGATTGTGCTTAAGGACGTTGACCCCATTGTCATGGGCATGGTGTTGAGGTACCTCTACACTTCGGATATTAATCTGACTGAGCAGAATGTTCAGGACATCTTCATGGTGGCCAACATGTTCCAGATCCCATCCATCTTCAGCGTCTGTGTGTCCTACCTCCAGGCCAAGCTGGTGTTGAGTAACTGCTTGGCCATCTTCAGGCTGGGGCTGCTGCTGGACTGTCCCCGCTTAGCCTCTGAGGCCAGGGACTTCATCTGCGATCGCTATGAGCTCATCGTCCGGGACCAGGACTTCCACCAGTTAGGCCCGAGCGAGTTGGCAGCCATTATCACTTGTGACGCACTGAACGTGGAAAGAGAGGAGGTGGTCTTCGAGTCCCTGATGGACTGGGTGAACTACGACAAGCAGGAGAGGCTGAAGGACTTGCCTGACCTCCTGCACTGCGTGCGCTTCCGACTGATGCCGGAAGATTACTTCACCACGAAAGTAGAGGGACACAGGCTCATCAAGCCCAACTCAGAGCTCAAAAAGCATCTTCAGCTCATCAGAGATGCTCAAAAAGGAATATTTCCAAAGCCCAAAATGCCAGGGAAAGACGAGGCGTCTGGAGGAACAGAAGAGGAAGAAGAGGAAGAGGGGGGTTTGCTTCCAGGCATTCTAAATGACAACCTGCGCTATGGCATGTTTCTGACAGACCTCATTATGATGATCACTGACTCTGGAGCAATAGCGTACGACCCAGTCGGAAACGTGTGCTACATTGCATCCTCCAGTACGGAAGTTCCAAAGAATCACTCCAGCGTGGTGACCAAGGAGAATCAGGTCTTTGTCGCAGGAGGTGTTTTTATCGACGAGAATAACAAGGAGGAGCCACTGACCTCCTATTTCCTGCAGGTGAGAGGGCCCATTAATGAACGTTTTGTTAAAGAGGTTGTTTCTGTCCTGTAGTGTACTGTGGGACAAGCAAAATTTAACAAGGTGTAACACCAAAAAATGTGTCATAATATATCATTGACAGGACAAGTATTTTAGATTCTATTGTTCGGTGAAAATTCATGTTGTTAATCTTGATCATGTAAAAAATAATGAAAGGTGTTCAGGCAGACATATTGCTTTCCATAGCTTCTTCAGCTAGGCACACAGGTTGCCTAGTCATATTCTCAACAGCTGATAGCTAACTTTGGAAAATACTCAGCTGAATATCAATGGCATGAATGGTTGTGTGAGAAGCAGACCTTTGGTAATGTCTTGTTTTTGTTCTATGACTCAGTTTGACCCAGTGAGTTCTAACTGGCTGGGCATGCCCTCTATCCCCAACGCACGCTGCCTCTTTGGGCTAGCGGAGGCCGAGAACTCCATCTATGTTGTGGGAGGAAAGGAGCTGAAGGAAGCAGAACATGCTCTGGACTCTGTCATGGTCTATGACCGGCAGTAAGTAAAATCTCCTGAGTCATTGTCTTGGTAACTCTGACCCATTTTGTCACATGCATGCTCTAGTCTAGAACATTCTAGAACACTTCAGTGTGAGTTCAGTTTGACCCAGAACCTGTATGCACATAAAGTTATTTCCTTTTTATGTCTTCAAACAGTGTTGTTTCAGCATTGTATTTCCCTTATTGTGTGTAGGTCTTTCAAATGGGGAGAGTCAGATCCTCTTCATTACACAGTCTATGCACATGCAACAGTGTCACATAAAGGACTGGTCTATGTCCTTGGAGGCAAGTCTGAAAGCAAGTAAGTGGCTTTGAATTCAACAGTGAGGTTAAAAGGGGGAGTTAATATGGAAACTTTCACAAAGATTGCATAATAACTAGGATTTAGGAGTGGAATTTTAACAATAACTCCTCTACGGTGTCAAATGTGTAAGTAAGCTCTTAACATAACTGAAGGCAGCAAATGGGGGGTTTATTAAAAGCCTGCAAAAAAGGACTGTGATTTGGCATCAATTCACAATATTCTTTATCATCTCTAACAGGAAGTGCCTAAGAAGGGTCTGTGTCTATGACCCGACGAAGTTTGAGTGGAAAGATCTGGCCCCAATGAAGACTGCTCGCTCTCTGTTTGGCTGTTCCCTACACAATGACAAGATCTATGTGGTGACTGGGGTTACTGATGATGGTTTGACGAGTAGCGTTGAGATCTATGATATCGCCAGTAACAAGTGAGTCAGACTGTATTTTCTAAAAGACACAATCAATACGAGGATAAATATAGATAGGTTGCAGCAGATCACATAATGTAAAGTCGAGATGTTTATTATGCAGTATGACTAACTGTTATCCCCGAGCAGTAAAAGCATCTATTCCATTTGTCCCCAGGTGGTCGGAGGGGGAGGAGTTCCCCCAGGAAAGGAGCTCACTCAGCCTCATCACCCTGGGGGGCGCACTGTATGCCGTGGGCGGCTTCGCCATGATGCCCAGCGAAGACACTGAGAAGCTCGTCCCCACTGAAATGCATGACATCTGGAAGTGAGTAACTTTTTTCTGCTGTTTGGAATCACATGTTAACACCCACCTGTATCTAAACACACTGAAGCTTCTGGAGAAGAAGAGAAACAGGTTTAAAGATAAATATATCCAGTGTCTGGATAATAATAAAAATAATTTATTATTATTATTATTATTATTATTAATAATAATAATAATAACAACAACAACAGTACAGGTTTTTGGTTTGATTTGTGAACCCATGAACAAAATAGGCTAATCTGTTGTGAAAATCAAATACACTCCATGTTAGTAGTACATCGCAAGCTTTAATACTATAAAAGTTTGGAGAACTGATATGTGCATCCTGTAAATGTGACTTCCTCCCTCCCTCCCTCCCTCCCACCCCCTGGCAGGTTTGATGAGGAGGAGAGGTGCTGGAACGGCATCCTGAGGGAGATCCAGTACGCTGAGGGTGCCACCATTCTCGGGGTGCGGCTCAACGTCCTGCGGCTCAATAAGCTGTGATCGATCACCTCGCCAGTCGCCTCAGGGTGCTCGCCTGTGACTGAACACGAAGAACAGCAGCAGCAGCAGCAGCTACGGAGCACGCAAAAGAGCTCGCAGTCACACAGAGCTGTGGGGGTTGGACTAGAATTATGTGCCTCTGGCTCAATGGTAAAATGCCTTCCTTAATACGCTCATTCCATTTTTTTAAACCACATATCACTGGGACAACAAGCTGGGACGTCTGGTTGCAAAGGGCTGTTTGAATGATTCGTAAAACATGAGGTATAGAATGCGAGGCTGCAAAAAAAAGCCTGGTCTTTGGTCTGGTACTCCCTGTTTATGCGGTTCCCAGTCTCCAACACAAGAGGGAGTCAGTCGGCCAGATTGTGAAGAGCGAGACCATGTTTTTGTAGTCCATGTTGAAAGCGGGCAAAATTGAAATGCAATTTGTAAGGAATGGTGATCCTTAATGTGCCTTTTCAAAAAAAAAAATGTAAGGAGGGATTATAATTTTGTTATTTGCTTATTAAGTGCTTGTTAAAGATTCTGTGATTGCTCACTTCTGTAAGCAAACATTTTAGCATTCAGAACAACATTAAATATCACAAGACTGTATAAAAAGTGTTTCTTGTACATTGTGCCAGCACAGATGTTATGGCTGCTACGTTTTCACACATAAGGCAGCAATGCAAGCAAAGCCCAAATGCTGTAACAGTTTTAATTAAAATCCCATAATATTTCACACATAGACACAGACACAAACAAATAAAACAGGGCACATGGAATACATAGAAGAAACATATTTATTTTGCAACTATGAAATAGTGGGGCCAACACTGATTTTAAAATGCCATTGTATATTCTGTAATACAGCATACTTCTATGTTTCCCGTTTTGCACATGTAGAACACAAGTGAACACAAATGCCAGAATATATAGGCAGATAATATTAGCACCTCTAGACATTAAGGATGTGGTGTTCCAAAACTCTTAAGCTTCTGTTAATATAACAAAATGTCTTCTGTCCTCCAACATAACATATGTACTATGAAAAACAAGACGGTATTATGGTTGCAAAAAAAAAAAAACAGGCCAACACACCGACATTGTTAACCGGCCAGACGTCTCCGAAGGGTGATGACAAGTACACTTTGACCTAAAAACTGGACAACAATAATTGATCATTTTCTTAAAGCCCCCATGGTGGAGTAGTGTCTTATTTAAGATTTCCTTTTGGCCACATAACTTCCCAACTTCCCAATTCAGCAGCAACAACCTCACCATACACATTTAAGTTTGTGGACTATCAAGCAGTTTTACACACTGAATAATGTGAAAACTCATTCCAACAACAGATGATTTTGCTCATGGGTTAACAAATCAAACATAACCCTTGTATTGTTTATCCCAATAGAATGGAACAGCACAAGTCACCGTACTTGTCAAGGATGTAATTCATATGTCATGTTCCAAGGTTTTGCTAGAAGGTTCTTGTAGTCTTTATGTAAACGTTTCCAAAAATCTTAAAGCACAACCACATTGTGTATTTATTGTGTTTTTCTTAAAAGTATTTTTAAAATATCTTTGGGGTCTATGCTGTAACAGGGAGTAGAATTTTATTTAGAGATTTTTGTCATCTTCCAGATGAAGGTTATGAGGGTACATCAGTATACATGACACAAAAAAAAATGGCAGTAAGTAACACACTAAAGTGCTTATAGGCTGGCAACAACTCAAAATCAAAACAAATATCATTTAAAACATAACCCAAGTACAAACATTCATGAATAAAATGTTTAAAGTGAAGAAAAATAAACATTTTCACCTCAATGTACTGAAGCTCTTACACCCTGTGATCTGTGATTCAATCACAACATGGATACAACAGAACAGGAAAGCTTGATGACACTGAATACCTAATGACAAATATGGAAGCATGATCTGTGGAGTGCGTTACATCAGTGATGTGTCCATAGTCCTTCAATAACATCATTTGATTATGTTAAAGTAAAATAAAAGAAACTCCCTGGCAACCAATTCCTCATAACCATAACAACACCACACTGGGGCTTGACAATCTTTTTAAATTAAGTTCACTAGACATCCAAGTCCTTTTTAGAATCTGGAATTAAGGCCAAAATTAAAGCCCAAAACATTTTTTTCTTTTCATTAAATACAACTGGGCTATGCCTAACGGCAACATCGTATTTAAATTTCTTTATTTTACTTAATAGGCTTGGGTAAGCCTAACACAGCATACAACATGTTAATATGCAAAGGCAACATAAGGTGCATCAAAACTTTCACAAAGCAAAAAGAGGCAATTGCACGGAGTCAGACTTTGCAATTACACACATTATGCACTTCGATTTTTAATCAACTTTAAGAAAGTGCCATTTTATAGAAGATTAATTTAGCAACTTTTGTGACATGAATTTAGAGCCCTTCATCTGCTGCATGAGTACATACATATGACCTAAGCAGTAACAAAAAATGTATAACCATAAAATATAATGCTTCAAAGTTTCAGTCTGGAATTTACAAACTCAACAACCAAGTCTGCAAGTTGTAGCATTCATAAGTGGAAATGTGCATGGGTGCTTAAAAAAAAGACAATATTGCTGTTTTGAATGCCAGACCTGTAAAACTGAATGACATTATGCGTATGGGTTGTCTTGGTATACTGAAGGGCTGTGACCTATGTCATAAATTACTCATATTGTAGTGCTGCCTGACTGAGACTGTGTAACAACCTATTAGTGTGGTACTGACCCGAGACCAGGACCACACACCTTACAGACTTAGACCAGCTAAACTGTGTTCGGTATAGTTTCATTTAGAGAGCCAGAGACCAACAGAAGCATTACATGCCATTCAAGTTACTGTAGTAATCTCAACCGCATTTCAAATGTCAGATAACTGATTTCAAATGTGATTTTTGGACTAAACATATGAAAAATATTATCACATATTAGAGACTCAACTGTTACAGAAGACATATAAGGTCTTAAAGTCCTTCAACAGATGTTTCTTGAAGGCGGAATGCAAACCTCTCTGGTTAAAGTGCCATCTAGACGTCCATAAATGCCAACCAATGGAAGTGTTTCAAATCGCCCGTAAATACATTTTTATACTATGCAGCAACATAATCAAGTGAAGTACCTTTGAATGACCTATAATGTCAGTAGCAAGGATGTCAACAGAACAAGTCCTAATGTCTAAGGCAAAAACACCTTTTCAGCTTATTGTATTTGTTCCTTATGGGCACAATAGTAACTTAAGAAGCCTCTGGACAAAGCAGCACAACTGATTAAACTAAGAGGGGAATTTTGAAATTCAAGCCTAATTTCGAGTATTGGTGTAAATGCAAAGCAACAAACAACACTAAGTACAGTAAACACTTGACATTAGCTGAAATCATATGAACAGAACAGACAGGAACTGATATAAAAATCCCTAGAAGACGGTTAATGTGTCATGAAATTGGAAAAGTGCTTTAAATCTAGGGTTTGCTACATATATTTCTATAACACCAGTACAATACACAGAAGGTATATTTACGCGCATACTCGCTTGTGGATACTGCAGACTGACAAAGTATATTTGGGTTCAAGGTATAAAATATAGAGTTATCACTTTAATTGTTCTCAATATAAGAAGCTATACTTCCTGATACAGAGTTTGACTAAGAGTACCTTTGAGAGTTTCAGAGCTGTGAAACACTGAGGAAAGGGATCAGTGGTCTCCGGCCTGGTGTCGCGCAGAGGATGAGAACATGGGGGAGAGGGAGGGCAACGCTGGGGTCAGCGGGAACCCTCCATCAGCGGGCAGCATCGGAGGAGGGAACACTGCTGCGCTGTGATTGGAGGACCCAAATCCATCTTCAGTCAAGGAAGTCATTTCATTGGCCATGGCAGTGTGACCAAGGGCTCCGGGGGCACCACAGGCGGGCGCACACTCGGCCTCCACAGAGGAGGTGGGGTTGCTGACCCGGAAGCACTTCTCCTTGTGCGCCTTGAGCATGTTGGAGAAGCGGAAGCGCTGGCCGCACACGTCGCACGGGTACGGCTTCTCGCCAGTGTGCGTGCGGCGGTGCCGCTTCATGTTGGGCCTACTGGTGAAGCTCTTCCCACACATCTCACAGATGTATGGCTTCTCTCCTGCAGGGCAACAACAACACACACTGTGGTTAAACCACTCAAATGGCACCAGGCATGTAACAGCCTACTATTAATGCCACATTGATGTTACTGGGTTCGGTAGTTTTTTTTTGTGTTTGACTTTGCTGTGGATTTTGTTCAGGGGATTTTCACTGATTTACAACTGTTGTTTCATCCTTTGGGTGAATGAGACATATTTATGAGCCAATTAAGGATATAGTTTTGGACCAGGACAGTGGGGTTTACAATGGTCATGTATCTAAGTCATTAGACAGTGTTACACAGTGCGCCTGAGTGTGTGTGTGTGAGTGTGTGTGCGTGCGTGAGTGTGTGTGTGTATGTGCATGCCTCACCTGTGTGTGTTTTCATGTGCTCGTCGAAGTACTGCTTCATGTTGAAGTCCTTGCCACACCACTGGCACATGAACTGCTTGTGGCCCAAGTGGATGCTCATGTGTGAGCGCAGCTGGTACTTGTACTGGAAGCGCTCACTACAGTTCTGCAACAACAGACACTCTCACCACATGCACTTAAAAATGCAAAATGTATATCTCTTCATTGGTGATGGGTATGTTATTACCTCGCATTTAAAGGGCTTCTCTCCTGAGTGCTGGAGGGAGTGGACTTTCAGAGACATGCTCCGTTTGAAGGACTTTCCACACGTTTCACAAGTAAATGGCATTTCTTTTGTGTGTGCTATCAATAAAAACATAAAGATGATAATGTATAGTAGACTGGAGTGACAGGGTCCAATAATAAATTGATCAATAAACAATAGAAAAATGCCATGCATGTGTAGGCTAAGCTTGCCAGCAGAGACTGGATATTAGTTAGTTATTTACATTATTAGTTCAAATGAGTTAGTTAGTAGTTAAAATATCTGCATGAGCACTAGAGTACTCACCAACCATGTGCTTGCGAACATGAGCCATGGTGTAAAACTTTTTCTCACAAATCTCACAGGAAAATCTCTTTTCAGCATAGCCATGGACAACCTTGTTATGTTCCTGCAGTGACCAGAGCTTCTTGAAGGCTTTCCCACAAGTAACACACTATAAAGAATGCAAAGCAATAATAATGCAAACACATGCACACAAACACACACACACACACACACACACACACACACACACACACACACACACATACACACACAAACACACACAAACACACACAAACACACACAAACACACACACACACACACACACACACACACACCCACAATAAAGTTTCAGAAAACATGCTCCAGTACTACAGTGCTTGCAATGCAATCGCTACCACAGTACAATCACTACTATGAACAATGTTTTGTATCTTAACTAAGTTATCTTAAGTTTTACCTTTTTTACCTCAAGTTATACAAAATTATTTTATGGTGTAATGCACCATAAATACTTTCTACAGTATTCATAATCTATTTGTAGTATCAATTTCCTTTTCTTATATTTGTTAGAGGTTCAAACACTTTATGAGACATACTGTGAAAATGAGTATAATTCTTGTTAACATGTTTTTTTAGATAAACTTGATATAAATACTAATTTTGTTTAGTAAAGAGGGAATGCATGTGGATCCTGCCTTGCCCATTGACAAGTTAATTTTGTCCACTCTATGCAGAAGCAATCAGTAATAGTAATTTCCCTTAGGCCTAAAAATTTGCACAACTCAGTAGGGGTTAAAAAGTGCTGTGCCATGCATAATGAGAATGAGTTGATTTCTTGCTAACACAATTGTTCTTAAACTTTGGGACAAGAGCGACAACAAAACATTAATTTTTGGGGGGTGCATGTGGATCCTGCTTTGCCCAGTGACCATATTGCACACTAGACCTATGACCTTTAGAGCTTCCATTATTAAGTCATTAAATGGGTTAGTACTTAATTAATCCATTTTAACACTTACTAGCACTATTGAGGAGCTTCAAAATGATACATAGTTAGTTATTTTGACCACTCTATGAGGAAGCAGAGGGTAATAGTAATTTCCCTTAGGCCTAAAAGCCTGTATTTTTGTACCACTCTGTAATAGTTTAAAAGTGCTATGGCATGCATACTGGGAATGAGTTTATAATGTCTCTTAACCTTTGGGACCATGGCTACAAGAAAATACCAATTAAGTCTAATACTGTGTGTGTGTGTGTGTGTGTGTGTGTGTGTGTGTGTGTGTGTGTGTGTGTGTGTGTGTGTGTGTGTGTGTGTGTGTGTGTGTGTGTGTGTGTGTGTTATTCACCTGTATGCTCTTCTCACAGTTGGTCTGCTGATGGAGCTGCAGCTCACTCTCCAGCAGAAAGTGCTTGCCACATGCGTCACACACCTGCATGCAGCTGTGAGCGGCACTGACGTGCTTGTCCAGGTACCAGTGGTTGTTAAAGCTGCGCGGGCACTTCACGCAGGGGAAGGCCTGCCTCTCCTCCAGCCGGACCATCTGGCCCTGGCCCTCCTGCTCCTCCGCCCGGCTGCTGCTCTGCCTGCCTTGGTGGCTCACCAGACGACTCCTCAGGGGAGACGTTCCCACAAACATGGCTGCGGTCCTGGTTTGTCGTGGGGCTCTGCACGGCATGAAATCTGCTATGGCTTGGTTGGTGTTCTGCCCCTCCTCTTCCTCACTGGACCCTCCACGGTCATCCTCATCTTCCTCAGTGAGCTCCTCCTTCCCCTCCTCCCTGCTCATGTCTTCATCATCATCCTCTTCATCTTCTTTGTCATCTTTCTCGTCACCGAGCCCACCCTGGTCTTTCCCTGGCCGTCTGTGCACTGAGGACAGCAACACAGGGGAGGGGTCATCTTCAAGGCCTTTGGACACATTGAGGGTCTGATTGTTCAGGTTCAGCTCAACAATGATCTGCTTGGAGTCTCCAGGAACTTTTACTGTACCCTGCAACGCCGCTTCCTCCCCCTCCTTTTTAATGTATGGCACAGTCCTGACGCTGATATTAGAGTGTTCGGTTTTCAGCGGAGCGTCCTCCACATGTAGGCTGAACTGGGGCCCACCGCTCTCCCGGCCGTAGATTTTTGCGCTGGCTGGCTCTGTCTCCTGTTTGATGTCTGCATGGAAGGGAGACGCAGCCACCACAGCTGTGGCACCGCCGGCATTCCCGCTGCCGTTGGTGCACTTCTGCACTTTCTCCTTCACCTCCTCCTGCCCCCCTCCGCCAACACTGCTGACCAAGGAGCCTCGGCCGAGCAGCTCCCGGCAGGAGGCGGCGATGTCGGTCATCTGCAGCACGGTGGCGGCCCGCAGCACGTCCTGCACATTGGCACTGTTAAGCAGCAGCTTGGAGGTGTAGATGAAGTCCAGGATCTGCTGCAGGCCCTGGGGCTGCAGTGCCTCGAGGGCCAGCTCCACGCGTTGCAGCTCCTTGCTGTGCCCGAACAGGGAGTGGAAAAAGGGGCTGTATGCCGCCAGCACGCCCTTGTGGGCCTGGAAGGTGGCCTGGTGGCGTGGCAGGACGATGTCCACGTCACACAGATCCGGTTGGAACAGGCGCTGGTCATTCAGCCGGTCCATCAGGAAGGTGAAATGGTGGGCCACATCTTCCAGAAGTGAGAACTCTGCAGTTGGATGGTCAGCCGTTTTCTCCACTATGAGCTGCAGGACAAGGTCATGACAGTCATGAAAGTCAGGACCCGAGACTTCTACAACCAGTGTGTCCAGTGAGCTACTCATATGAAGGTGTGCACAAACATCACCATTACTCTGCTGTTATCTTACAGGCTACAGTTATACGTTTACAGCTACAACACTTAATATAGTGCTGTGTCAAAACTGCACCAAACTTAAGATTATGTTACATTTAATGTGTTTTTGTTGCAAGTTTTAAGAAGGTGATTGGTGCACACAAATGATAATAAAGATTAAAAAGACTGCTAGGTCACATCCAGCAAGAACTCACAGTGCTTTATTTTTTTACTTTGTTTTCTCCGATTTTTAATGCAGTTTTACGTTACATGCCACTATGCAGTGTGATGTCAGTACAGTCACTTATAGTGCTGACCTAAATCTTAAGCGATTTTTTCAGATGTGAGGGTTATGTGGAGATTGCTTCACCATTCAGCTGCAAAAACATTCAGCGTCCCTAAATGAACTGAAGGTCTTTCTATCCAGACTTGCGTATCAGCAAGCCTCTCACTGATGGGCGATCACCTGTGGCTCCCAAAACAACTTTGGATCAACTTCCTTTTCCCAAAGCTCTGTTCTAGCAGTCAGACAAGGAAAGGTGCCAGGTGATTTTAAGTCTTAACTCTAATTCATAATGATGTAACCCCACAACTTCCCCATCCCTCTCTTTCTGTCTGTCTGTCTGTCTGTCTGTCTGTCTGTCTGTCTGTCTCTCTCTCTCTCTCTCTCTCTCTTTCTCTCATGTACACACAGTGTCTACCTGCCATCATTCCTTTCGTCAGCTCTCCTCAGAACAATTAAGAGAGGATGAGGATGCCATTGTCAGGAAGATGTTGGAATTGGCGGAACCTAACTGTACGCTAAGACCCATTTGAATGATGTACAGTTATGAATCATTCAGCTGAAATATAAGATCCCTTGATCAAAATGTAAGTGATGTCTCCAAATGTTTCTTGGCTAGACTTTTGCATCGATCTTGGCATCCTATCACAGGACAGACATTCCCAGATTGTGTCATGCCAATGACGATTTCGGCAAAGAAATGCTTTCCTAGATCGAATGCAATACTTCAAGTGTATAAGTTTAAGCAAGGCAAATAAACTGAACCAGAATTATACTATACTTTGGCAATTGAAGCATACAACCGTCACATTTCAAGTTGTTAAATGTGCAGTATTTAGCCAAGTTCTAACAAACGTAGCCGTCATGTGCGAATGCGACTTACTAATGGCACAGTTAATGAAAGTCAATGTTTACAACAGAATACGCAATTTGTAAATTACTACCTGGTCCCTCAGCAGAATATTCCCGAATGAGACCTTGGGGTTGTTACATGCACATTTCTATTATCAACCTCATTATCAAGTTTTACAGGCCTACGACATTCCAAACATTTGTGAGGCATGAAATATCACCAACATGCTGAGAGCCAAATGAATCCCCTACCATTGTGATCAACTGTTTGGAGTGCCACAGGAGTTTCGTTTCCCCTCCTTTTCAGCGCATATACCCCTCTCCATGAACACATCTGTCCGTCACATCGCTACTGCACGTCAACCCGCAGACATATGTCCTCTTTCGCCATGTTTGCACTCAGAAAAAAACGTCAAAATTGCCGTCTGCCTTGCACCGAAGTAACTGATGATTGGAGCACCAAAATCATATGGGGCGTTTTGTCTGGAACGTTAAAGCGACAGGGACTCGATAATCAAAGGATTTCCGGGCATATATAGACATGTTGACGTTCATCAGCAAAGCTCATCTTGTGAATTATGTGTGTGCCGAAGCGTATAGTCGCGCACAAGCAAAGCTGCTGCCACCCGATCGCCAGTGTTACCGGGGAGGTAAACAGTGGGCTGCTGCAGACCGAAGCGCGCAAGGTCATGGAGTCCACGTTGGAGTGACTCGGTTCAACACAGCGGTGAACGCAATGAACTGGAGGTTGTTATACCACGTGAAGGGACATGTATTTGCCACAGGAGGGCGCTATAATACTATATTTCGAAATGATGGCGAAGTGAATAGCCTTGCAAAAAAACTTTTTATGGATTTAGGCCTATACTTTTCAGTCATTGGCTGTCTACATTAGTGTTACAGAGTAACAAATGAGGCAAAAGCAAAAATTCTACCACTTTTTGTTTAAAGAGCTTGTCTTTGCAGAAAGGTAGGCTACTTCTTAATCAATGATGACGACGGTGTCATCATTATTGTCCCAAAAAAACAAAACAAATGTGGCTTGATTTGCTATACTAGTTTTGAGTGACAGCGGGGGGAACTATAAACCAAATATTAAAGCAACACTATGTAGGATTTGCTCACGGAGCCCCCTCCAGTCGAGAAACCGTAACTGTCGTGGAATCTGTATCTCGTGCATTTGTTGATGCTGGCGGATTTCGGACAGGACTGATTCACGTTCAACTGTATGTCTGCGTTTAACCATGTCTTCAACCATGTCTGGTGAGGTATAAAGGTAACAGGGAAGGTAACAAAAACTTTAAATAATGTTGACTCGTGGTTCTTCTATGGCTATTTAAAAAAATGGCAAGTAGGCTATCCTTACAAATTTTGTAGTTTTTATGCTACCCGAGCCTCAAAGTTGTATAGTGCCAGTATAGGCTATATAGATGATACAGACACTTGTACCATCTGATTGATGATATGATTTTTAAAATATAGTTTGAAGGCTGAAAAACTACAGAGTTGCTTTAAAATGGTTAAACATTTATGATATGATATATCAGTAATTTAACAAAAGTAGGCCTATTTTTGCACATAAAGGGCGTTTTGCCCCAGCGGTGGGGTAAAAGGCCTCCAGAGTGGATGCCCCCATTCTTACAGATCTATCTATTTGCATAGATCAAGAGCAAAATTAACAGAGTAGTACTTTTCTATCTAAGAATATTCCATCACTGAACTAAAATATAAGCTAATGGCACTAGCAAGCTAGTAAAGCTGGTAAAATGACATGTTTAGGCTAAACATACAAAAATGCTCAATTGAGATATTATTTGTATGTTTACTGTAAATTTAATTTTACCAGCTAGTTAGAAAACAATTAACTTGATATGGAGACAGTGTTGTTATTGTCGCCTTATATAGGCATAGCGTAGGGGGCAAACTATGACTTTAAAGAAGGTTGTGTCATAAACACACAAATACATTCCTCATGAATAACATATGTTCTCAAACTACAGACTTGACTATCATACAAAACTATATCCAGTAAAACATAATTCTCTGAAACAGTTGTTTACTGATATCTGAAAACTATAGCCTACCATTTACCATGAAATCTTCTTTGTCGAGTACGTTACTGGTGTAAACAGTGTGTTTATCACAGTTGTCAATGTAGTGCATAGCAACAGTAAAAATGTCGCGTGGTTATTATAGGAAAAACAGGAGGGAGCGTTTTATCCTTTCGTTTATGGTTCTATCCATAGACAGTAGAAGAAGGTTTTATCCTGTTTTATCCCATGGGGGCGCTTTATCCCACTCTGCTCTATTTGAGGGGGGTTATACTTTGTGACATAATGGGCATCATTACTTTGTAGTCTCGGTAATGTTTCTTATCTATCTTAAGGTTATGTGGATGCAGTTTCTTCTGACTCCTGTCTCTTTTGATAACCCCTTCCAGCAACATATTTGAGCAATAAAGGCCTATCTCCAATAAAGGCTGGGTCCGATTTTGTCCTTGTCGTTGAATTCAGCTCATTATTAGCCATGCTTCCATCAGGGGAAGTTCTGACGGTAATCCAGTGAGGGGGGAGATGACAGGGAGAATCCTGTCCCCACTTCAAAACAGAATTTCGTCAGACTTGCAACTGTATAATGAACGTTGTCTGTTGTGAGAAATTCATTTTGTCTGTTTACAAAAACATATTGGCTGTGCAGCTGTTGTCTTTGGCAGAACAGAAAGTGTCACATAAGGGCACTGAGCTTTAAAGTGTAGGCTACCATAGATGAAAGTGTGCGGTAATCGCTGACGACATCCGACTTATTTGCAGCTATACGGTATTCATAGAGCCCCGTCAATTTTGTCACCTACCAGGTGAATCCATGTAGAACAATGATGAGATATTCCGGTAACATACACTAGCCTAGTTTACATTACTGTACTGGTATGTAAAGCTTTACTAGTATTGTAACTACTGGTTTTGTCTGAAACATACTAAAATCTGAGAATGTGTCAGTATTACATCTATAGCCAGTGTAACCCAAACAGAGCCTGTCCTCATAGGAATAGCATTAGAGTGTGGACATACAACAAACAGAATATGACTAAGACACATAATAAACAAAGCCGGGATCTTTCTCAATAGGCCTATCTCCCTCTCATTCTCACTTTAGTTTTGAGTGTCATAACAGAGATGTGTAGCATATGGCAAGAGTTAACCACAAACCAAAAAATGGCCTAGTGTAGCAAATACACTTCACAAAGAGTACTCAGGATCATATATTTATTTGGCATTCCACAACAGCACATTTGAACTGTCAAAATATTTGCATTTCTTTTCCATCACGGAATGAATGTGTTGTGGGTGCAACTACCGAATAGTTTTAATCTTTCCATTATGGAAATAATGAATTATGAGGTATCTGGTACATGTGCAAGCATGCCCCCACCAGCAATGTAAATTATCACTCCACAACAGAAACTGTAGATCAGTATGAACATCCAAATTATCTTGACCTTAATCTTATCAACTGATGACAAATCAACACAAGGAAAAATACAGTGATTAATTAATCTACATATATTAAACACTTATTTTAGACAATCCACATTTTTTCTGTAAACATCTGTCCCTAGAGAAGATTCACCAATTATTAAGACATGTTAATGCTCTTTAAAAATGTAAACTGTACAGAGTCCCACTTAAAAATCAAACGTAAAAGCAACCATATCATTTAAGACAACGAGAATAAAAAAGTACATCTGCTAATTCACATTTTGTCGCAGGCTGGAAAGCAGTCTTCAAGGGGTTTCTGCAGGAAGGATGAGGTTTTTATGGGTGTATGGAAGTCATTTACATATTTACACATCAAAACTAGGTGAAGTGGTGCCTAAAATAGGACTGCCATTATACTTGGCATTTCTATGAACATTGACTGATTAACACCTCTCTCTTGACCTCCTTTTGCTATAACTGGGGGACAAGGTTAACCAGTGGTGCTTAACTCAAGGGCATCTGTGATAGGCTACAAAATCTTTGCAATAATCTGAACAAACAACATTTCTTTCTTGTAAGTCTGCTGCCTCGTAATATCAGTCAATGTATCCGTGTATGACAAGCAGGCTCTTGTGCTTGGTTTTGAATCTCCCTTTGGCCTGCAGTTCATCCAGACCTGTGGATTTCCCAGACAGCTGGAACACTCGTATTCCCTTATCTTGTTAAATTCCCTTTCAAGAATGCTCAAGTGCACTTACGGTCCACACGGCCACGCAGCCACCCTAATGAGAAACAGCAAAAGCTGGGCGCATCCAAAAACTGTTGTTGGCGGCCATTACCACCACATGCGGTTTCCTGTCACACAAGCTTAAGGGTAGCCTCGGTCAGATGGCTGAGAGGTCCTCGGGGCAAGCGCTAGCTCGCCGTGTGGTTGGGCTGCACTTAGCCATCATCGTTATCTGGGTGCTGAAGTTGTTCCCATTGCTGGCTAGAGACGGCTGCTGGTACTTGGTGTCATTGTCAAGGAACCTCTGCAAGTGCCACCTCCTCCACTTGCGTTTGATCTCTGACTGCACCTGTGATGGGAAGAGGGATGTTTCGGGCAAGGGCAGAAATGAAATGAGAGAGGGATACTACAAAGGATTGTAAAGGTCAAGCATGGATTATACATTTCTCATCAAACGACTGACTTAACATTATTTTCTTTTTGTGTGTGTAAGATCACAGGGAACTTATATTACCTCTCCATTGACAAAACAGTACAGGACAGCGACCACAAAACCCTGAGACAAAAAGAGATGCTAAGCACATAAAAAGTGACATGGACATAAGTGTACATAAAACTATGCACCTCAGTCACAACAGACATTCTTTGGAAAGCAACTAAATTGAACACAACAAAAAATAAAATGCTATATGTTGATAAACTATAGGGGATTTGGTAAAATTTTAGTTTTTTTGTACCTGCATTTTAGCAAATAATGGCCAAATATCAGAGTACAATGATTCAATGGTTCTGTAGCTTCCTCCATGCTATTACTAACTTTACCATACATGCAGATCCAAGGTCTTAAACCACTGCACTTTTTATACGTATGATTAGAAGAAAAGCTGCCATTTGAGAAAAGCCACTATGCATATTGCAGTAAAGGTTGAGCTGATTTACCTGAAATGATCCCAACACCAGGTCAAAGACTGACCTAAAGATTGAGCCTAGATGGTCAGGGATAACACCAAACACTATGAAGTTAATCCCAAAAAGAGGAATTAACAGCAGTGTTGATTTAGCCAGTCTCCTGCCATACATAAACCATTGAAATGAGAATTATTGGTTGCAATAAACAATTTTGTCATAAACATTGATTAGACAAACATATTCAACAATTAATAAAAATGACTTAAAGGAAAACTTTGGCGTAAAATCAAAATTGGCATTTTAAAACACCATACAGAGTTGGTATGTCTGCTGAGGAGCCTGTTGCATTTAGAACTTATTTATTTTTGACGGTTTTAGTTTTCCTTCAGCAATTTCATATTAGTTATGACGTTTAGTTTTTAATAACCTATGATGTGTTGCATAATATAAGAAAAACAGATAACACTTGTGTTTATAAGACTCTATAAACACATGCATAGTGGTTAATAGTGGTTATAATTAGTATTTATAGCTATTTGTACATACTCACAACTGCACTTATGGCATAGCATTATAATGCCTTAGGAATACAGTCATGAGTATGTATAAATAGCTATGAATACTTTACATATTTTATGAATGCTTTAGAAGCCTTTATGGATGTGTTTTAGAGTCTTGTCAGTACAAGCTCTATAGAAAATGTTACCAAATAACAGATAACTATGGCAGGAAACACTGACGTGTATTGATGTGACTCATTTCTCCCAATATCTCTGCAGTTGATCTTCTGACGAAGTATTCGGATGATGCAAATGAAGAGAATGAACGTCACCTAGATGAAACAACCACATCATGTGAAAATGTTCTCCTTTTTTTTCACAGTAATGAACTAGGTTGAACAGCACACTTGGCCTTCTGCATTACCAATATGTCCAACACGATAGGCACTTTGATGATCAGCCACAGCTCGTCACCAATCAATTCCCAGCATCTGGGAGGAATAAGGAAAGTTACATTAAATAACTGCTGCACTCCTCTTTGTTAAAATACGGTACATGTAAACTGGATCTGCACTTTTTGAATTGGGTTTTATACATTACACACTGAAATTTTCTGAAACATCTTGAATTGATTGATGAATGGAAATGCAAATACAATGAAAAACAGTGACATAGTCCTATAGAGTATAATTAATGACTGTCTTTGATGCCATTAATCATCGAGATGATCATGACATGATAAAATTCTGCAGTAGAAACCACCTCAAGGGTATCCTGTGCATCTCTAAAAATAGCCTTGCGCTGACCTCCAAGGCGACTGGTCGTCTATCACTGCTCAGAGGAAACAGCCTTGAGTCAAACTGGCTGAAATGGCATCTACAGTGTCATCTGAATCACAGCCAATGGCTGCGTTTGTTGAGTAAGACATGCTCATGGTCACAACACATGAATCGATATTAAGGAACCCCACAACCCCCATTCCCCACCGCTCCAACGAATCCCTGACGAGTGCTGTAGGCCTCCTGAGCACTCGGGAGCCCCAGGGTTGTTCTTTTTTCTTCATTTTTTATTATACCTTCTCCTTAGAGACGTGCTGAATCAAACGAGACACAAATACGTCTGTGTGCCTTTGTGGAAATCGAATTTAGCAGGTCAAGAGCCCACTATTTTCCAATTCCACAAATTGTGTTTCCCCAATGGAGGACATCAAGGCCGGCCTTACCCAACATCATTCAGGTAAGCCTTAGTGATGCTCCACACTGTGATGAAGACTGCAGGAACGCCTGTTCATGGTCCAGTGGGTAGAAAGATAGCATAGGCATATGTCAACAATGCACTGGGGGGACAATCTAGTCAAATTACACTCATACAGTAGGTGCTGAACCATGAAATAGAAACTGATATGCCAACAACTGTGTCACAACAAGTGTTTCAGCACTATTACCTCCAACAGTCTGTAAAGATAGTCTCATTCAACAGTTTTTTTTAGTAATTTGTTATTTAAAATGCATGGCACCTACCCCAGCCAATGACAATGTACCACCAGAAATATTTTCTCTCTGAGAAGAATGACACTGCCAGTAGAGCATAAAGATACAGTCCTTCCACCAGTAGCCAGAAGTGACTGGACATGACTCCATAGTGAAAGAACACCGTTGCAACCTTACACCCCGCCTGTTTCAGGGAAACACAACAAGTAGTTACTGCAGCAAAAAGATACAATAGTACGTTGACCGCATCGTAGCAGCCTTAAGGTGGATAATGTAGCCGTAACAAGAGAAATATAAGTTCCAAATGTTTTTGTCTGACTTATGGCTAAAGCTGTTATGTCAACATATTTTATTGTATGGTTTGATTTTGGTATCAAGTATTGGTGTATATTTATTTTTTGTAATTTTGTATAGTTTGGAAAAGACAGACCCAAATCATTAACATTGTAGACATCTGAAACTTATTTGGACATTAAGGTCAGGAGCATACAGTATTTTTGGACTTGATGCATGCATAATTGTTATAGGGTAAATCCTTTTTTTAAAAAACCCAAAAAACTCATCATGCATAAGATCAGACTATGTATAGTGCCCACAAATAGATATCCACAAATAATAAGCAATTATTAAAGAGGTAAATCAATGCCTTTAGCCTTCCCCACAAAGTAAACAGTGAGAAAAATGGCCTACATTTAATTCATGTTAAAACAAATATGCAATTAACAATTAAGAATCCCCCTGTCCAAAAGTGGTACATGAGTGAACAGAAGGTCAGACAGAGCGACTCCTGAGAGGACCTTGACACTGATCTAAGGTAAAGCAGCTGAGTGCCTGACCATCAGGAGAGTAGTGTAGAGTACTAGACATCATTATCGCTCCTCGGCAGCTGCAGCTGCTTACACCATTAACCAGGCATAATTTATAGAAATGTCTAAACATCACCCAAACAGCCACCAACCCCATAATGAGGAACCTATAGATTTAAATGTGAAAGGGTGGCTCTCCATGGTCAGTTTCCAAGCACTACACAAACCCCAGAGCTGGTTGCTCAATATTCTCAAGTGTTTAACAAACATCAAAACGCCATATATCCGGATGTGTGCGTGTGTATGCATGCGTATGTGTGTGTGTGTGTGTGTGTGTGTGTTTGTGTGGGTGTGTTTTGCATGTGTGTGTGCGTGCATGCATGTGTGTGTGTGTCTTGCGTGCGTGTGTGTGTGCGTGCGGGTGTGTGGGTGTGTGTGTTTCATTAGCAAACCTGTCTTAAGAGGGACTGCAGCCTTGACAAACACAGCTACACCCTCCAGCACATGCACTTTAAAAGAGCACTTGAACATGTTCCACATACACAGTAAAGTGAGGAACAATTACACATACAGGTGTGCTTTCCAGATAAGTAAGAGTGCTCTTTATAACAGACAGAATGCTGTTTAACTTGAGGCTTACTACCTGATGGCTTTATTTTAGAACAAGAGGGGATTCTGTTCTCTAAACTGTATGAGTGAGTGAGTGGGTGAAAGTGTGTGTGTGTGTGTGTGTGTGTGTGTGTGTGTGTGTGTGTGTGTGTGTGTGTGTGTGTGTGTGTGTGTGTGTGTGTGTGGTGTGCAGTATCTAGACTCACTTACTGATTCAGAGGGGCACTCCTCGTTAAACAGTACCACATCCTTACCAAGCACTGCAACACCTCTCAGGATAAAGGACATGAACAGGTGAATGTGGATGTAGTTTCGTGTGCAATGCAGTTTCCTGAGGAACAACAGAAATGGAGATTTCCATGTTTGAATTTAACACATTGTTAAAACTACATTACTTATATCCTTAATTGCCTTGCCGCTGGCCATCTAGTCTGGTCCTGACAGAGTCCATGGTTTTAAGGTGAGCACTTTGTAGGCTGGCTGAAATGGAATGAGCTAGATTTTCCAGCCTACAAACTTGATTTGGTTAGATCTCTTAATTTGACTGAAATCCTGTTTTTCCAGTTTTCAGCTAGAACACGAAAAGCCCTTTCTAGAATATGATGCTAGCACTCTACCTGCCCTATCGTACAGACCACAGTTTGTTTGATTCAACATATGTACATGTCAACATTAGGGCATGGCAATAATATATGCCACTGCCATTAAAGTGGCTTACTTCAAAGTCATAATGTAAAAAGAAAAATGAACTGAAATGTGGATATATGTTGTGGGGGATATAACCTGATTTACACAGACTACCACCATCCAACAGTTGTGTACAAGTTCTGTTCTATACAAGTGATTTACACTGTCCGACTACACTGAATATGACACAACTGTTTTGGTGTTAGAGAAGCCTGTCTAAACACAATCTGCTCAGTGCATCCCATTTCCACAGTCAAAAGTCTTGGCCCTTACTGAACTCTGTCATTTGTAAGTAAAGCTATTGCAGGCCTGTACAATGTAAACATGTCACTCCCTTTATTTACTAAGATATGTACACACATACACAGACTTTTAACACAGAGAGAACATCCTCACATGTATACACAGACAGAGAGAGAGAAAGAGAGAGAGAGAGAGAGAGACCCCCCCCCACACACACATGCATACACAAGTTGTAAAGAAAAAACAGAAAGAGAAAGAAATAGTGCCTTCATGGTTACAGTGCAATAGTTTGTATAATGCTTTAAAAGCTAATAGCGGAAGCTATGGTACTTGAAGCGAGATTAACAACACATGCTGGTCTGTCCCTGCAGCTGCCTGTTCTCACAGGTGCCCTGAAGAAGGATGGTGAGCCTGTGAGGTGCAGCCCTCTGGATAGCCACCTCCCTCCCAAACCACAGGGTGTTCAGGAGGTGTTGCAACATTACCCAAACAGTTACTGTGGATTTGGTTTGGCCATGACAAAAGAGTGGGCATTACAGACACCGCATTTTGAATATGAACTGCACAGACATTATGTCATTAGTTTCCATGACAGTAGATACTCCAGTTTGTAGACCATAGGCAAACATGTGGTGTTAAGAAAACATTTTTTTTTTTTTTTTTTTACAATTGCTTACCTGAAGGTGCAGAGTATAACTATGGCCCCAATGAGGGACAACAGAGATGTTATGTGGCCAATGGTGTAACCAATCATAATTGACGAGAAGATATCGCCCTGTAAAACATAATCAGCCACTAACCAGAGAGTCAGAGCCCATCGTAAACATTAAAGGGATACTCCAGAGTATTGGACATTCTGGAGCTACTAGTGGGTAATAATGCATACAAACTTAGCGTTGGCAGCAATATCCCTGTAACCAGCCACTTGTACTACACTTTATTTCATACAGAGACACTGGCTGTGCTTCGATTGACATGGTTGTCTCAGGCAGCATCTTGCCTGACCAATCAGTGAACAATTTCTTCCTGGACGTTTCAACTCTGCTGAAGTTTGGATCTGCCTTTACCCAATCACTTACACTCCCTCTATTCGCTGACTAGTCAGGCATGATGCTGCCTAAGACAACCATGTGATTGAAACCACAGCCAGACCCTCTGTACAACATGCAGTGTAGTACAGGGGGGTTGTCTAACAGGCTAGTGAAAAGAGGGTACATACAGACAAATGTGTGGTCAGCTTTGGATGTTTACACTCGGACAGATAGTGCAACAGCATGTCAGCGCTGATGCCGATGACTTATGGTCTATGCCCCACCCACTGCCATAAATGCAAAATGCTTCTTGTTTAAATGTCATTCAATTGATGTTGCTACCAACACAGACCTTGAACTTGTTGAACTTGTTGAACTTGCTGTAAATAACCCTAGAATGTCCAGAATTCTAGAGTATCCATCTCCTACAATATTAAGAATGAATTACCACAATATAGGTGAAACATGTTTCAAACTCACCGTCTCACTATCGAGGGCGGTGATGTTGGGGTTGTAGCCACAGTTCAGGAAAATAGACATCATGTTAACCTCTGCCCAGCCTTTGGAAGTGCAGCTCTTTGATATATTGCCTGAGGACAGAGGGGAAGATAAAGTTGCTGCTGCCATCATTACATTACCAAAATACAGGACAGGTCTGCACTGAGAAAAGACCACATGTTCTCTTTTGACCTACATGACTTGACCGTTTTCAGCCATGTCTGAGGATGTGGGAAAGGACTGACTGAGCTAAAGTTCAGAAATACATATAAAGGCCTGACTGTACTGCTCAGAAATACATATACATTATTTGCATGCACATGCCATCTGTGGAAATGTGTTATGGTGTAACAGTGGCTTTTAATGTCATACATTTCTGTATGTCAACATACAGAGATTTGCCTCATTAACGAAACACTGTTTAAGCGCTGTTAAGGAAGCGCTTAAAAAAAGTTATGGTTTTATTAGAGAAAGGTATGGTTTTATTACACTTATTTAAAGTTGTGTCATTAACAAAACATGTAAATGGCCATTACTCAAGGGATGCTGCACGTAAACCTTTGACAAGTCATCCTCACTGCTTGTTCTTTCAGTACTTAAAAAAAAATTAAGTTGTAAAACACAGCTTACATCCTCCATAATGAATGTACAAATCCCCCTCAACAGAGGCCCTTTTATGTAACTGGAACCTTTTACGGTCCCAGAACACAAATCATTTCCTCCATACAGCAGCAGACACCAGATTCTCAGTGGAAGTTCAGTAGGGAAATGTTAACCTCTAGTTAGGATAAGGTACTTATTTCAAGATCCCAGACACCAGACTGTACTACAAGTCAAGGTAGTGGCAGTTTTGTGTCAACAGTATACAAAGTCACACAAAACTTAATACACACTTTTTGGCTGCATGGGCAAACATTTTTGCATGTTATGACGTTATTTTCATAAGCTAAAAAAATGCAAATGCATAACATGCCACATCTGCCCATGTGTTGTTGACAGGCACCCTGTCCTATAAAAGCTTGTTTTGGATCAGCTGCATAAAACTTACATTACATGTAACTCTGTGCTTTTATTTCTTTAATTAATAATGTGTCATGTCGCCTAATTTCACAGGACCTGCATAAACCCTAAAATACCAGTCAATTATGGTGACTGGAAATGAACAAAGCATCAGTGCCTCCCATAAAGCAGTTATTCTCAGCAAGGCAGGATGTTGCTTTTCACTGTGGTTGTTTTTTGCCTTGATATGATCTTTTCAAAGATGCACATCAAAGTCGCGCCTTCGATAAACTGGTGCATCAGAAGCCTTCAGCACACAGAAAAGTGACAGAGTGTTATCTGTACATTTTTTGGAAGTGATAATTGATAGTAAGTCCACTCCCACAGGGCAAACCCTTTGCAGATCTGTCAGCACTGTCCTCGGGCCATACTACAGGTTTTCATGCTTATGGTTATACCTCATTTCTTCATACACCAATGACAATTATAGGGTCATTTCTGGCGTATTTTGAAAACAATATTACCAACTCTGGAGTGCAAGCTCCTTTTTGCATCACTCATGAGCAAATCCATGCCCATCGGCCTTGGTTCTCCTTTACTAGATCATAACAAAATAAAAGTCTGCTCCTCATAACCCTGTTACTCTGATGGCACATGGAGGCTTCCTGTAGCATTTTTTGCACATATTAAACCTTTTCTTCTCCTTATCTAGTGAGAGTCAGAGCAATTCCACCAAACCACTTGTCTCTTTTTGAAATGTATGAAGCTATAATAAACAGCAGGGCAAGCCAGCGAAAAAACATCAAAAAGTCAGGTAAAAACACACAAAATATTCCTGGTACCCAAGGATTTAGGCTGACTGCATTCGTTCAACATATCTAATACTGAAGTGGTCAAGATAAGCCCTTTGATCTTGATCACTGACTAGTACTACAGCCTTGAAGTTGTTAATAATCATTCTTTCACTCAAAATCAACCTCAATTCACCCGTCCAGGTCTTGAAATGACATATGCCAAAGACAATTGTGTCAGTAATCTCGGGTTGGCAAAGCTAGGCTAGGTGAGATAAGCTGCTGCTGTTTCAGTCCCCCCCATAGACAGACTTGCTTTGAATGAAGGCTTGCCAAAAGAATGCTTTTATCATCCCAAGAAACAAGAGGGGGAGGATTTTCGACGTCATGCATGACGCTGCCATGAGTTTGACGGGAGCTAATCAGCCAGCATACTGTTGTTGCAGCACAGCCTTTGAAGGGGCCTCTTCACAACAGTGCAAAGCATGCTGGCTTGAGGATCTGGATGAGGACTTAACACGTGTGTGTGTGTGTGTGTGTGTGTGTGTGTGAGAGAGAGAGAGAGAGAGAGAGAGAGAGAGAGAGAGAGAGAGAGTCAAGTCAAGCCAAATGACAGAGGGGTTGAGTGTCTGCTGTGTGTGTGTGTATATGTGTGTGTGTGTGTGTGTGTGTGTGTGTGTGTGTGTGTGTGTGTGTGTTGTGTGTGTGTGCCATCCCCTGTATGGCTCCAGGGTTAGCACAGGCTGGGGAGCACCTGATAGTCATGGCTAGGCTTTTATAGGCTAGGCATCTGGAGGTTTGCTGATCACAGGACGGTTATACATCAACTGGTTCATTTGATTAGTTCTCTTTTGTTATCATGGATAATATGTTTATGTAGCTCTATCAGGTTTGAAGTTAACATAAGCAAATGACCCACCTAAATTACCCTGTCATTTTCTTACCAGCTCTTTCATTGTGAAAGAATGGAGGGAAAAAAACAGAAACAATTCTGCTCTGTCATAGTGCTTCGGCCTTGACAACAGTATGTCAAATACAGTATTTGTCAGCATGACGACAAAGATCAAGCCTCATAACACACAAGTCAAACAAACCAGTGAAAGACAGTAAAGAAGATGGATCACTAGGAAAGTTTCCCGTAAGAGCTCCTGGGTAAGAAGTTCAAATATGTCGGGACATGGGAGTCTCCACCCTGGCTGAATTTATGGCATGTCCCTGGATCTACATGGCGCCAAGTTGCGCAACACATGTTTTCTTTTCCACAGTTTTATAAAAAGTAATCACAGCCTATTTTAAGTATATGACAAGGCCCAAAACGTTCTTTAGAGGTTCTTGATGACATAATGAGCAGGGAAGGATTTCATCTGAATGGAATATTCTAGCACCCACATGCACCTGATTCATTTATGTCTCTAACAAAGATACAGAGCTTAATTACAGATGGGTAATGCTGGCGTCATAGAGTAAAAGCCCTACCGTGCATTGATTCTACCTATCTACCTAACACAGGTGATCTACAAGGCCAAAAAGTAGTCCAAATTACAATTAGATGGTTTTGTTAATGGTTGGAGAGGTTTGAAACAAACATGTCGTACTGGCTTTTTGCTCTTTGGAAACAGCAGAGAAACAGATCATTATACTCCAAATGAGGCCAAAAATAATGGTGAACAATCCACAGAGTCATCTTAAATGTCAACTGATTAATCAGATTAATCAGAGCAGTGCTCTCCCCTACTCTCAGCCTTCAGTGATGGGAGTTAAGAGTGAAGTTTGGTGTTGCACCTGCTGGACTGGTTTTGAAATCAGCCAGGGGAAATATGCGGTCAACCAGGCATTGAAAACTCATGGGTGCTTTGGCTCCGTTTCAGGTTTTATTGGACGTTCTCCATCAACCCTGAGATTGACAGGAGCTCTCCTGGGTCTTGACTCCCACTAAAGTGGAGAGCTCTGTGAAAAACACCCACCTCTACATTCCTCCAAGAACCTCATCATCCTCCTCTGCCAAAGGCTTCAGGCAGCGCGTGCCTTTGACGGGGAAACATCCACTCATGCACAGAAAGGATACCTGTGCATCCACACAAACACGTGTGTAAATCTAGGCACAGACATATTCATCATACACACACACACACACATACACACACGCATGCTGCCTTACGCACACTCACTCATATGCACACAAACACACATGGACCCACACATGCGTGGATACACTCTGTCTGGGTGCATGGTTGAGCACATCTGGATTGCATCACTGATCTCCAGAGGCTATCTTTACACTGAACTCCTGGCCCACATGAAGAAGATAAATCCAGAGCGTTTCACCGACAGCATCTAAATCCTTCATTCTGTGTACTGGCCCTCCTCCAAAAGCTACTCTCTCAAGGTCTGGACGTTCACTCCATAAAAAATTAGGCTCTATCCAACACTTTGAACTAGACTGAAATCGAAACGTCATCAATAGTGTAAGGTGTCACGGATTCTGATTCTTATTTGCTCCAATACATTCATAGTAATAGATTATAATTAGATTTCCTAATGCCACAACAGAAACTATGCAATGGCAATAATTACCTCATAACAAAAGCATAATACTAGTTGGTTTGCGATGATGCAAGACGACTTCTTGTTTTGACAGTGATGCAAAACTTGACTACAGTGTCCACAAACACTTTTATATCTTTTTCACTTATTACTCACTTCTATTTGGGCCAGCCTTAGCCCAAGCCCAAACACAAACACACACACAGACACACACAAACACACACACACACACACACACACACACACACACACACACACACACACACACACACACACACACACACACACACACACACACACACGCCTATCTACTTAAATGGCACAAATATGACTATAATGACCTCAGTACATGACATGCTGACAAGGGGTCAGGGAAAAAATTGCTATCAGTTCATGGCACAACCCCATACTCCCACGGTGCTTGCCATGTCTGTTCTCAGTTAGTTGCCCCTTTCTAACAAGTGATGCCTTCAAGCCTACTGCCAGCACACTCTCGTCTTTCGGGTCCTGCTGAGACACCCTCTAATTAATGAACGAGCCTCCAATTTCACTGCACTGTCAAGACAAACACAAGCAGTACACATTCTGCACATCTTAACAACATCCCCACAATCTCCTCAGGTCAGAGTGAAAGTTAATGATGTGTCTAATTATGATACTGAGGGAAAAAAACACACAAAAACAAAAAGTCTGTTTTTCAATGTATAGGTCTGCAGCTGCTAAAGACTCAACCTGAGCGTTCTCCTAATTACTGGCGAGGTTTCAAAGAAGTAGAGTACCACAAAACACTCCTGATCTGTCTTCAAGAAAATACCACTGCAAGGCAATAACATTCTGATTTAGGTCTTTCCAACTCCCTCACTCTTCAGCAACCAACATTTCTCTGTGCACTGGTGCAGGGCAGAAAGACCTTGAGCATAAATTCAGTAATATTAAGTATCTTGTAACATTTACTATGGGGTGATTCATACTAAAAATGTGTACATTCCCCTTCCATGATCTTTTGAACATTTATTCTATATATAGGTACATTATCCCATCTCAACTCTGTTGACACTCCCACTAAACTTCCCCTTTCCTCCTTATCTTTCTCATTCTAGAGATCGAAACAGACATGGAACCAGCACATAAAGATGTCAGTATGTTGTTCACATAGCCCTGCAATGGCAGTTGAGTCTTCCTTTATGAGAACCACACCACTATTTCTGTCCCTTCTTCGACTTCCTATTCTCTACCTGACCCAAAAACTGGGGTAAGCAACAAATGTTGATGACCTAAGAAGAATATCTGCAAACAAGCTTTGTGTAACCCGTCTGTGGGAGGGAGAAAAAAATCCCTAATTCAACAGTGTTGTGGCAGGAAACCACTCACTTATCTTCTTTTGTAATAATGTAGCACTGACATGTGTCTACATTTTTTTTAAACACACGGAAATACAATAATAAAAAAAAACTTGTTTTGATGCATATTCTTTTTTTAATCAAAGTCAGTCTGTCTATCAGAGTGTTAACATGTCAATTCTAAACAAAGGAAGGTCTTGTGCACCACTCTGAGAGAGACCTGGAGCAAGTTCCATTGGTGTTACCACATGCACATGTACCCTACCATCTTACTCTGTTCTGCTGGATGAGACAGAATACAACATTCAGTGTGATTTACCTTTGGGGTGGCCAGTGACAAAGCTGAAGTAATCCGGGCAGGGTATCGTGACCACCTCTCCAATATGGGCAGATGGCCAACAGGCAATCTTGTCCCACAGACCAGGACAACCTGACAAAAAAAGAACACCGACATTTCAGGACAGCAAGAACACACAGCAGACCAAGACTTATGGTAGGCACGTATGATAGGATAATGAGGTACTGGCTCAAGAAAAGGCAATATA